>VZSR01001863.1:654158-942483 GCA_013398615.1 Brachypodius melanocephalos
CCTGTCCCTTCCTGCTCCCAGCACAGCCAGCAGACCCCAAGTGACTCCCTCCCAGCTCACTCACCCTCTATCACACCCATAGCTGTGAGGGCAAGGCTGTTCCCCTTCTGGGATAATTAACACAGCTGCAATATCTCAGAGGTAAAATTGCCTTTAGCACTGTCTCTGTCTCCCCACAGATACCTGTTGCTTTTTGTGTTTTGCCTTTAAAAAAGGGCACATGATGATTTTTTCTCTGCATCTGCTTTAAATTTAGAGACGTATTTGCATTACATTAATTACATCCCAGTCATTGCACAAAAGAAATCCTGGTACACCTAGCCAGACTCCCTACACATGAGTAAATAAAGGTTTAGCTGAATTATATGTATTTATAATAATAAGCTTTTTTTGGTGTTTTTTTAATGGGAAAGGAGATAAAAAGGAACAGAACTCTGACAGTGACAGCAAACCCTTTATGCTGCTATCAAGACTTAAGGGTGTTACAAGAAACAAAACCTGATGCCAGTTAAAAATGCTTTTGCAAAGGAAGTGCTGTAGAATAGAACAGAGCATGTGCTGTGTTATGTCTTCCTTGTTGAGTAAGTAGATCTCATGAAAGGAATTGTGTACTTGTGGGAAAGAAATTAACTAGGAAACTGATGAATGAGTATTTCTGGCTCTCATTTGCAGACTTGCAGGTGATGTTTGCTGGATGGGATACCTTGTAGGAATGGGAAACAGAAAAGTATCTAAAAAAGACAGGGACTGAAGATGTTTCCATGTTCTGTGGTGACATAAAAGTGTATGGGTGCCATTTCTGCTAACCTTTCAGATGTAAAAAGTGTTTAACAGGAATGTCACTTTCTGTTTAGAAACAAAATGTTGACAAATGAATGCTGGGGTTTTTTTCCCCAAAACTGTTAGTGTCAGGGTTGGTGACCTGTCTTTTACAAAACATATTTTTTTTAATATGTCAAAGTCACATGAAGAGTGTTGGGGATTTCTGAGATGCTTTTCTGGCACATTTTCTCTGTCTATGTGTATGGGGGAGAATGTATCAATTCCCATTTTGTGTTTGGTGAGACAGAACACAGGCTCTGTTACAGTCAGTGAACCTGGCAGTTGTGCAAGTAGGTGAACTTAATTTAAAAAATACGAAACAAACACCACCATCCCCCCAGCTTTTAAAAAGGATTGGATATAAACAGATGGCAGTGCTTCAGCTCTTTAGGAAAAAGACTCAATACTGATATGAACAGTTACTTTTTTGTGTTACTTCTGTCTTAATTTCATTCACCCTTTTTGCTTTCTTGCTGTCAAGGCCACAAGGACATTTTGATTAACAACCCTGAATTCCATGGGTTCAATGCCTTGTGTCCAGTGCAGTGTCCTAAATAAACTTTCTTCTGTCCTTTTTTGTGTGTAATAGTCATTAATTTAACCTGAAAAGTAGTGAGCCTTCTTACCTTCCAAAACTAGTCAAACTTAAAATCTACAAAACAGCCCTAAGAGACAGAGGCTTCACACTTTCTAGATAAAGTAACATAACATAGCAGCCATAGGTTTTGGAACTGATGTGAATTAGGAAGTAATAGGATTTAATTTTTTTTCTCATGGTTAGCACACCTCTAAATTGTTGTGAATCATGTCAGTTCTCTCATTATACCCACTATTTGGATTCCTGGCAGGGTTTTGTTAGAATGTAAGCTTTTCTTTTTTCTGGAATTCAGTTTTCCTACCTATCCTCCCCTCTAGTTCTATCTACTCTGCAGTCTCTGTCCTGCTGTGTAATCTAGACATACTTACTCACCATGAACTATTCGGGTGTGAATTATGTAAATGGGAACAATTGCTACCTCTGTTAATGAAGCCTAATGTGTCTGCTACAGTCCTTTATCAGATTAAGATGCCTCTTGTGAAGGCTGACTTTGCTTTTTATTACAAAACTACCATTCAAAGCTTTCCTTGTGCACACAGGAACCAGTGTGACATGGAGGTTCTGTCTCCTGGAAGCTAGATCCGTAGCTTCCATTCTGCTGCTGAGAGGCTCTGGAGGGGGCCCTGGGCTATGAGATATATTTGCCTGCCTTGTCTGTGATCCCACTGCCCCATTCCTGACTATCAGGCAGTGATGCTATCAAGGAATTATCTCCATGGATGTTGCAGTTTGTCAGCTGGTGTCAGTCCTGAACAGAAATTGCAGCAAAGAAATTCACAGGACTTGCTGAAGGCTGCAGGAGTTACTCTGAAATTCTTTTAGTTTTAGAAACTGTAGGCTGCTTTTTCCTTGTATTTCTGCAGCATGTTTGTGTGTATTTGGTTGCTTGCTTACCTAGAAGTAGCTAATGTGCTATTAGTGTTTGTCTTGGAGTAGTGGGAGACATGAAAGGCATTATTAATTTATGTGACAGAGAGATCTTCCAGAGGATAACAGAACTTTTAATGAATCTTCTGTTTTCTGTCAGCTGTAGCCAGGAACACCTGCACTCTGAGCCACTGGTTCATAAAAAATAATAGGTATAGGGGCTGAGTGTGACAGCACTGCTAAAAACACATCTCATTTTGTTGGCTTCTTTATCCTGAAGTTTGATGTTCAAGTGACCCCTCCAGAATTTCTTACATTTTACTGTGCCCCAATATAGCTTTTATTGAAAACTACCAGACCTTTTGACAAGACTGGTGTTCCTGTTCCTGCTCTCTCTCATGCCATAATTGCCTTACAAGTAAATCTCCATGAAGTTGTGCAGGTGGATTTTTGCTGTTTAGCGTGCCAGGTCCTGATCCTGGCATGTTTTGAGGGAAGCTGGGTTTTCCATTGCTTTTTACTGCCTAGGACTAGGCTGTTGTAATGAAACAGGTGGATTTTAGTTGCTACAGGTTGCACTGCAGTGCATTTAAATGTCTGCTGCCAAATTATAAACATTTTCCACAGTTAATGATGCCTGTCTCTGTTTTTGGACAGGCACCTGTGAGCTGAGAAGACATTTTTCTTAACTGGCACGTCAAGCAGGATGTGCTTTTACCTATTTAAAAATTTTTATACAGAAAATGTGTGCATAACTGTCCTTTTCCAAACCTTTATCTTCAATATGGTGTAATTCCTGCCTGTTCTTTTTCTGAGAGTCCTTCTTACAAGTTTTTCTGTAATCACTAGATAGCATTTTCAATTTATTTTAAATTTCAATTTAGCAGGTTATGTCTTTGCGCCTGCAGAGGTGCTAGCCACTTAAAATATATAAAAATAAACATATAAAGTTTTTACTTGGGCTGATGTGATTTTTAAAAAATATTTTTAATTTGGCTTGCATATACGATGATCCTTGATGTTTTTGTTCTCTTAATGAACAGCAAACAAGAGAATTTTGTTTCATAATTGTAAAGTTCTGCAAACCATCGTAAGGAAAAATGGTTTAACACTGGCTTTGGCTGTTTTGGTTTTTTTAAAGCTCTTTATATTGGGAGTGGGTTCTCTTTTTTTTGTAATCTTGCGTAAGGGTTCCTATATTGGCAGACAAAGCAAAGGTTTTTGAAATCTTCAGGAGAATTTGCCAAGGGAAGATGGTTAGTACATTTAGTACATTCACAGTTGGACATTGTTCCTTATGGTTACCACCATCTTGTGGGGTTAAGGGATGATTTATTTGTGACTAAATTTAGTCTCAGTAGAAGAGGAAAATAGTAACAGTGCTGCATGTTGGCCTCATGGAAGATAAGAGACCATACTTGTCAGATTCCCAGTGAAATGCTAGTGTGGCTCAGAATATTGAAAAACTAACTTTTCTGGTTATGATGTTATCTGAAAGAAATCTTCCACATACTTTTGCTTGGACTCTGGGAGGGAAACTGGAATTTTTTCTTCTTGGTTTTGATTAATTGGTATTGCAAAAAAGAAAAGATTTTTTTTTGTCACTTCCCTCACTTTGCTGTTTTCATGGTGAAAGATTTTTTTCTTTGTGTGAATTGTATTAATACCTGCTTCTACAGCAAAGTGATATGGTCAGTGATAAATGCTACTAGGAAAAAATAGGGAAAAACTAAAAGAGTTAAGCTCAATCTTGTAATTTTTTTTTCATCTTGAACTATAGCAAATCTGTGTCAGTGGAAATACTGAAACTGGCTGCATATGTGGAAGAATGTATTTAGTTAATAGTTGGAATATTCACAATTTGAAAGTCTAACAATGGTGTAGTGAAAGTTGTAATTTCAAGAAAAACACTGGAGGATTACATTTGCTTATTTCCAAAGACAAATTTTCATTTTAATCTACTGGTTTTGTGTGCAGAGAGAGTGCAGTGTAATGCACGGCAGCAAGAGCACAGTTCTTCCCCCTGAGTTTCAGCTGTGCCAGCTCTGGGAATCCTTCCCATAACCCTGATCAACAGCTAATTCTAGCCCTTGGCTTTCATAGCTTGAGTTATTTGATGTTTCTGGAGTAGCAGAGGGGATGGTGCCTGCCTGTGAAGCCAAGCTTAGAGCTGAGTGAGCACAGGACTGGTGTTTCCAGCTGAGGTGGTGAGAGCTGCCCTGCGTGCCCAGGATACCTGGAGCTGGTTCCTGCAGTGATATCAGCTCCTCGCTGGGAGCTGCTTTTCTCTCAAGGGTAGCAGCCACTTCCAGTCGATGGGAAGTATTCAGAGTTGAACAAAATGTTTGCTAATGAAGGGAGAAGGCAGCTCTCCATGGCTGATTTTCCATGTTGAGGGTGAGGAACTCTTTAGAAATTATCTAAAATCTTTTGAGTTCCTCTGGTGTGTTAAGGACTTTATCAGGTGATACTTCTGTGTGCAACAGTGATGTACTTCCAGCAGCTTTTAAACTTAGTGATTTTGGGGTGAAGTCCTTTAACTCCTCCAAAGCTGTTAATGAGTGTTTGCCCTGATTTACTGCGGTGAGTTTTTAGCAAGTGAATTAAGTGCTGTGATTTGGATTAATTTTCAAGAGAATCCTAATGAATGCAAGTTCTTACTGGAATGTACTTTATGCAGTGTCTAAGACATTGTATTGGACTTGTTTTGAGTGCTCAAGTGGTGTCACAGCAGCATTTTTAGCATTTTGATATCTCAAACAGTGAGGCTAGTCTGAAATAGTCTTTCTGTTTGGAAGAGGTGTTTTTCTTCCAGATCTGGGGCACAGTGTCTTGCTTATTGAAGCAACTTCAGTGGAACACTGTAGACTTTGTTACATAGTTTATATTTCTGTACTGTTTTGCATAAGGATATGTAGTTGAAATAGAAGAAATGTAACTTGTATTAAAAGAATATATCTGTAGGTGTTGCTTTGGCAGATAATTTCAGTCAATGCTGGTGGCTGTTTTTCCTTGGCCAGTTCTTTTTTACATATGTTCTATGAAATATTCTGTAGCAATATTGTTGCTAGCTTTTCTTGTCACTTAAAAAACCCCAGAGAGAGCACTTGAACATCTTGAGAACTGCTCACACGCAGAACAGTACCAATCTCCATAAATTTTGTAAAATTCCTCATGCCATTGTATCTTCTATGAAATTGTGTGAAACTGATAAAATGTTGGCTTGCCCTGACCTTGTTTTCTATTTAAAGTTTAAGGTTAAGCTAAACATTTTGAAACTATTTCTTGTTGTATCTTTTCCTATACTGACTCATTCTGAAAGGAAAAAATGCTCCTGGATTTTACTTTTTCTATCCATTTCCAGTATTTTTTATATTATTATTTGGTCATTTCCTTCCACCCACTTGCACTGTTTCTACTATTTACTTTGCAAGTCTGTCTTTAAACCTAATCTTTAAACTGCTTGCCCAGTTATTATCTCACAAACGTGCTGGTTTGGAGACATTTATTCCTATTATCTGGCAAACCTGACTTCTGAGCAGAAGAGGCAGGTAGATGAAAGCTGATGTGAAAAGCAAGATGTTGGGATATTTTAGATGCTGCTGCTCTTTGGACACTGGCTGGTATTCTTTTATCTGATGGGATCAGGAATGTTTCAGTGTTCTGCTTTTGATTTCACTTGAGCCCAGAAGTAACATGAAAAAGTTCACACAGGAAAAAACCAGTGGAGAAAAAAAAGTGAGAACTGTGTAGTGGGGTGAGTTTTACAGTGCAGTAGTTAATTACATTCTTGCTTCTCTGCTAGATCATGGCTATTAACTCTGATCCCAGCCCAGAGTCCCTGTGCTAAAGAGTTTCCTGCCAGCACTTGTACAAAAGCATCATATTGCACTGCGAAAATGAGGAATTCTATTGCATATGCCACCAGAGTCTGCATTTAAAGAAAAAGCAGAGGGCAGAAAGAACAGCAACAGGATGATGTCATACTGTTCTGTGTTTTCAGAGGTCCCTACTGTTGAAATATTGTTAATGGAATTAATTTCAGCTGGTCAATGACAAGCATATTTCAATCGAAATCTTTTCTTAACCCGAACAAAGATTTAAGTTACGTTTAGTTTGAGAGAAAATAAAGAGTCTAGAACCAGTTTTCAGTGGAGCTGTGATTCTCTTGTTCCTCTTAACCTTGTTGGTCTGATTGCTGGGTCATTGCTTCTCTTTCAGATTTGCATCTGTGCTTGCTTAAGTTATATGGTCAGTAATGATTGTTCTTAGTTTTGGTTCTGACTTCTGCATTTGAAGTAGGGCTGACAGCAGTGCTAAGGAACCTACTGGTTGTGATCATGGTCAGTCATCTCAGTCTGTCCTGCCTTCACATTTGCAGGATGATTTCACAGCACAGGGGTTTAGAAACTGAGTACTATGGAAGCTGGCAGTGCTTGAAGGAAAGATATACTACTGAGTGGTTTTGAAATTTTGATTCTCTCTTACTCAAAGGTAACAGGTAAAGCATTAGGGCTAGTTAGAAATAGGAAGAAAGATTAGATGACATCTTAAAGGTTTTGTCATGGCCAACAAAATTACAATTGAAGACTGATGGATTCTCTTTTCCCTCTCTCTTTACTCTGATAGTATAACAGTAGAAAAGCAAGAATAGAAGTTTCTTTTTGAGTTTAAATATAAGGGTTTAAATAAAACATTGCGCTTTTTTATTAGGAGGAATTGAAAGATACTGGAGAAGTATAAGTATAGTACAATATATTGTAATGTGGGACAAACATTTGATGATAAACTAGATATTTAAAGTGTTAGGTTTTTTTGATGTAGATTTTAATATGTTATTCTTATTGATACAGATATGGTCCTGAACATCATGAGCACATGACTTCAGAGATGGACAGCCGGATCTGTTACAGATTGTGATTGGCCTTAAGTTGACTTTACAACCATTGAAGAGCTTCACAGGAATTCTGTTGTTCCTGATTTTTGCCTATCTGATTGCCTCCCACCACCAGCTGAACCATGTACGGCAGCGCTCGTTCTGTGGGCAAGGTGGAGCCCAGCACGCAGAGCCCGGGGCGCTCCCCGCGCCTGCCGCGCTCGCCCCGCCTGGGCCACCGGCGCACCAACAGCACCGGGGGCAGCTCGGGGGGCAGTACTGCGGGTGGCAGTGGGAAAACCCTTTCTATGGAGAACATTCAGTCCTTAAATGCTGCCTATGCCACATCTGGCCCTATGTACCTAAGTGACCACGAGAACGTGGGTGCAGACACCCCGAAGAGCACCATGACCTTGGGCCGGTCGGGGGGGCGGCTGCCTTACGGTGTTCGCATGACTGCCATGGGCAGCAGCCCCAACATTGCCACCAGCGGAGTTGCCAGTGACACCATTGCGTTTGGAGAGCACCATCTGCCCCCGGTGAGCATGGCATCCACCGTGCCTCACTCGCTGCGCCAGGCCAGGGATAACACCATCATGGACCTGCAGACACAGCTCAAGGAGGTGCTGAGGGAAAACGATCTGCTCCGCAAGGATGTGGAGGTGAAGGAAAGCAAGCTGAGTTCTTCCATGAACAGCATTAAGACCTTCTGGAGTCCTGAGCTCAAAAAGGAGAGAGCTCTGAGGAAGGATGAAGCTTCAAAAATCACCATTTGGAAGGAACAATACAGAGTTTTGCAAGAAGAAAACCAGGTTTGTCATCTAATGTCACTGCTGTGTTAGTGTAGTAGCATGATTAAATGACTTTAAGAAACTCGCATGTTACACTTAAGCAGCTAAATTAGCTTGGTGCTTTCCTTGGGTAATTGATGTGGGTAAGATGTGTTTTCAACTTGCAAGCCTGTTTCTAGATGTTTCTTGTCAGACTTGTAAACTACTTTGAGTGCTCATTTTTCCTTGGGTGTCATGTGAGCTTTTTTTTCCCCTAGGACTGATGGTAACCACTCAGTGTTCTTTTTGGAAGTATTTATTCTGTTCATAATTAATATTTCTGTGCTGTTTACCTCTTGAAGTGTTCTCTGAGATGCAGAATGTACTAACTGCTGACCCCCAGTATAACTGCACTGTTACTGAATGTTGACAGATTGCCACTAAAAACAAAGTTAAAGCTATACCCACTGGTATTTAGAGTTAAAACCTCCAGACCTGCAGTTTTCACAAACAGATATAAATTGTTTTAGCTACATTTAAATAACACTGTTTAATACATGCTTGTTATTCTTTTGTCATAAACTGTGCATATCTTGTTATGCAACTATCCTAAAGCACCCTGCAGGTTTTTTTTGTAGTGGTCTAGCCAGTTACAGAATAGGCAGAAGAACACAGATTTTCAGGTGTCTAGGTCTTTGGTCTTGTGCATCTTAAAAGCATCTCCAAATTAAAATAAAACTCTGAGGCTGATTAAAATTGAGATGTCTTTGTAGCCAGCTCTACTGATTAAAAGCTTTCCTAAAATTCTCCCACCTAGACCTCCTTGCTATCTTAGTCCAGAAGTAAATATTTATCTTTGAATGAGTGTCCTCCTGTTTAGTTGTTTCTGGCCAGATGTGAGTTCAGCACCTCTCAGGACTGTAAGGTAAAAAACCCTCACTATTCTTATGGAAAACAGACTCAGTGTCCAACTCCAGAAGTTCCCTGAAATGTAAGTCAGCTTTCATCATGACAAAATTACTTTCCCTATTGAGTTTTTAAAGTATCTAAGCACATTTAATGAAAGTTTCCATAATTCAAATGTGACCATCTTCTTGTAGCTTTTTTTATAGTTGCTATTTTAGGCAATGATTTTTATAAGATTGCTTTAGAAGGTGAAGGAGAGAGGGAAATGCTGGAGGAAGAGCGTAGTGCCGGTAGTGCCTGTTGTACTCTGCTTCCAGGCAGCCTGTCTGAAATAGTAAATTACTTTTGGTTAGTGATTAGTCTACTACACTGAAGCTGTCTGCAATTTTCTTTTCACTTTTTAAAGAGCTTGAGTTGAAGAAAGTAAGTTGCTTTTCCTGAGATCGTATGAAATCATTTAATAAACTTGTCATTTAGCTTCATAGCTGTATTCTTACCAAATGGTAAATATCACAACACGGGACTTGTTAAGGTGTGTGATACTTTGTCTTCATTTACTTATGTCATCTTGGAATGCAGAAAACCTGAGGTTAAATAATTTTTATTGCAAAGGTAGGATTTCTTTAGAAGCACTAATGTAATAAAAGTTTTAGTTATAATGGTGTAGTACCAGGAGAACAAATATCTGGAATACCAATCACTCAACTTTTCTGGTGTTATTTGTATTTCAGTTGCAGGTAAGTCTTTTAATTCTTAAATTCTTTTCATTTTTGGCCCTGTTTTCATATTGAAGAGACTGTCTTGGAATACAATAACATTTTTTTCTGAAATCCTTTTTGACATTTGAGGATGCTTTGGAAATCTTGCAAGAAATCCCATGAATATATGGTTTAGAATGGATTAAGCAATTACTAAATATGATTACATTAGAGAACAGGGATTTCTCTATCTTAATGGGGTGTTTTTTGGGTTTTTTTTTGGTTGGTTGGTTTTTTGTTTGTTTGTTTTTTTGGTTTTTGTCTTTCCTTTATCCCCTAATTAAATGTTTACAGATATTTCTAGGCTGCTGTTCTCTAGGCAATCACTGTAATTACTACCACACTGGTAGAATTGTATAACTTTGGTCCAAAAGTAAGAAGGGTGCATTTTAAAAGTAAAGGGATATTATTGCATTGAGCTGTAAAAACTAAGAATGCTAATTAATAGCATTATAGTTAGCTAACAGTGTGTTCTAATTAAATTCTGAATTCATTGTTTTTACTATAGCCTTTTGGAGTTGGTCACTTCAGCCCTTCATGTGGAAGATCAGTTTAATAGAATTTTCTATAATTGAACAGACTTCTCTGTTTAGACTCTGAACCAGGAATTTCCCAGATCTATTGGGGGACCAGAAAATATCTTCATTTCCGCTTCAGCCTTCTTCTAAAATGAGTTCCAGTATAATTGTGGAAACTGGAGTTTTAGACTTAATTATGAGTATTTCAGCCCATCACTTTTAAAAAAGACTTATGTGTAGTACTAGTGTTTTATATAAAGTTTATCTCAGGCCAGTTGTATTGTTAAAAATGGACTCAACTCATGGAGCCAAGATGCTGGCCTGACTTATGCCATTATCTGATAGTCATCTCAATCTCTTTCCTGTGCTCACGGCTCTTTATTCTTCTGCACACACCTGATTGTCCCTGATTGTATTGCTGTTCTTGTCACTTCAGCTTGAGTGATTGAATTGGGTTTGGGAGTTGTTAAAAGTACCTGAAAATGTGAGCCCTGGTTGATTGCTACCTCAGCCTTCTGTGAGTAAATGCACCGGGGTCTCTGAGTTTTCTTTTCCTGTTCCTTGGGAACGTGTATAAATAAATGTATTGCTTATTGATTTCCAGGAAGTTTTTTGGGTTCAGTCAAACTCAGAGAATGAGTGGAGAGATTAAAGAGCATGTTACCTGTCCTGAGGCAGTCACAGCCTTGTGGTTGTCCTCTGAGGGCAGTAGGTAGGAGGGGTATCTTGGATATGATCCTGAGAATGCCGTGCACATGCTCTGTGTAGCTCTCCCGTGGGTGGGCAGTCCTGCAGTCTTGCCCAGCTGTGGTCTTTTCCCCAGTTGTGGCACAGCACAGCTGGATTCATCAGCTGCTCTGAGAAAATGCTACAGCTGGGGCGTGGGGCTTTATTTTCATCCTTTGTTACTGATCCTGAAGAGACAGAAAATCTTTTCTTTTCAGAAATGGGGAATGTCATTGAAAGCTCATTTTGAAGAGCTCAAAACTAAACATGAAAGTATTCCTGTAGTTAACACAGACTCTTGGAAAAACACGCCAGATTTCAGTGCAGTGTGGATGAGTTAACCAATCATTCTTTGCAAGTCGCCCAGAGGAGAGTGCAAATGATAGCTCAGTTAGGCAAACCCATGCATATTCAAGGAGGAATTGACGAAACCAGTAAACAGGAGCTTGGTTTTGGCATGGTATGACTCTCCTCAGCATGCTTTAGTGGGAGCTGTACTTTTCTGAGTTGAAAAATAATTTTTTTTAGTGTGTGTGTGGTTTAAAGTTTCCCTGGAAACCTCTTCATCCGAAGCCAGAAGAGAGAGGGAAAGACAGTGAGTATGTTTTACACCACAGATAGAAATAATTTACCTAAAAACTGGGCAGTGGTGGGATGCTGTGAAACTCAAGGACAAAGAAATTCCTCTCAGTTGAAACTTGCTTATGACAAGGTGATTGTGCCTTAAAATAAGTAGTGCAATGCAAATTTGATGTCTAACGCCCTGCGTTGAAATTTCCCACATTCGACTGATCTACTTTTAAGATCAGATTTATGTTTCAGCTAAAACAGTGTGGTACTGCTGAAAACATCTTTTTACTTTGATGCATTTCTGTGGTCTTCTTGTGGTTAGAGACCTTGGTTGTCTGAGTCAGAGAGTTTAACCAAGAAAATATTTCTGAAAGGAATTTCACCTGGCTTGGGGTAAGCACTTGAAGAACATTGTACTTTTTTGTGATGGATGTATTCCAGCATTTCACCAGCGTTCTCCAGTCAGAAGTATTTTCCACTTCTTTGTAGTGTCTAATGAGCATCTCACTTTCAGAAATGTAGTTGTCCATGTGTTAACCTCTTAAAAGCATTGGGTGCTGCTGTTATGAGACTGGCTGAGCTTCTAATGAGTACATTCTGTTTCTGAAAATCTGATTGATTCTCACTTCTTCATGGTTTGTTTGTTTGGTTTTTTTTCCCAATTATGTGTTACAAAAATTTTTGATATGTCTTAATGCTGTGTCATTCTGTTAGTAGACCCATTTCTGAGTTGGTTATTACTTGTTAGGAAACGAAACTTTGTTCCATTCTGGGTGTTTAATTGTGCAATATATGATTCCATAGGCATTGCTTAAAGGCATTCTCTGTATCCCAGAGCATTGCATTTAAATAATTCTTTCAATGGCAGATGCCGGTTGGCTCTCTAGAATTCTGCCAGCTTTAAGGCTCCTTCTGTCTTTCCCCAGCTGCAGCATGAAATTATAATTCAATTCTCTTTCAGAATAACTTAAAACTACCTCCTCAAGAGTGCTTGGTATCTGAAGCATTTATCAAGTTGCAGCACTTTGTAACGACCTCAGAAACTGTCGTGTGATCACCCAAGAGAGCACCCTGTGTTCTGTCTTTTTTTTCCATTCTCTAAGGAAATAAACCAAGACATTTTGTGGTTATCTATATTCCCCAGGGCTCCTTTTGTTCTGTGTTTCCTATCGAGGTAGGATCTAATGGTTGCTTTGAGCTGTAGCATAGGCTGAACAGCTGCTCTCTACTTGATCCATTAAACATATAAGGGGAATTGTACCTAAAAAGCTACTTGGGCTAAAACAGGTGACGTCAGTGGTGCTGTTGAATTTAGTAGTTTAACTGTGCTTTTTTTGCTGTTAAGCTGGGATTACTTCAAATTCTGCAGAACTTAGAGCAGACTCTTTCTGCTATAATTCTTTCTCTAGTATTAGAGAATATATCTGTTCAGATATTAGACTCCTAACTAGGGTGGCAGTGTGTTACTCCACCATTTAGTTTTTATATTCCTGAAAAGTCTTGTCTGTAATGCTGTATTTCTCTAGAAGCCGTTTTTCCTTTCAGTGTTGTCCTATTTGTGGTAGTTGAGTTAGTAATTTTTTCTCTTAAGTGTTCTTGCTTTCAAAAGGTTAAATAGGTAGCTTGAAACTGTGTAAGGCTTCCTCTTTCTTAGTCACCCAGTGAACAGTTAACAGTGATTCATGATGGCAGTAGTGCAGAGGTGCTCCTACATTATAGGTAATTCCTGCTGATGTTACAGCTTTCCAGTGCCAAATCCAGCATTCTCATGTGTCAGCCTTACTCTGCCTGGTATTGATTTAAGTAGAAAGGAGAGGAGCGCTTTAGGTGGAACTGCCAAGCCATGAAAAAAAGGTTGTAGTTGTGCTGGTCTTATGTTCATCTTTCAGGTATGCCTCCAAGGCCAAAAACTGAAATAGAGCTTTTTTAAAACTCTCTTCAATTTGGTGATGCTAGGAAGCCTCAGAGATTTGAAGGTGGTCAGCAAAGTGGGCCACCATGACTGAACTGTTAGTTGGGAAGAACAGGGTTTTTTTCAGCAAAGTAGATTTCTAGGATACTGTTAACAGACCATTTAATTCTTAAGACATTAGTTAAGACAGAGGAACTTCTTTATTAAGGCTAAATGTTTATATATATGTATACTCTGAGATAAAATCTAGAGACCAAAAGAGTTTAGAACGAGCATGTCTGTACTCTGAAAGTAGTTAGAGTGTTGGATAACTTGTGAAGAGCAGTCAAGCCAGCTATCTAACTAGTAATTGAAGAAAGAAACATTGTGAAATGACACTTCAGGCTCAGCTGGTGGGAGGAGAATAAAGGAATAAACTTCGTAGTGCTCTAGATGTTCCAGTATAGAACTCCTTTGAATATATTTTCTGTATACCCTCGTGTTTAGGGGACACAGTGAAACAGCAATGTTTTCAGTGGTGATTTGAGATCCTCGACAGAAATCAGATTACAACTGCTTGCTAGCAGGTAGCATAACTATTGAGGATTACTTTTTTTCCTTGAATGGATAATGCTTTGTAGTTCTTCCTTATAATGTGTTGAACATGCAGAAAAATGGCTGCATCTGCTAAGTGTAGTGGATCATAATTATATCTTCATTTTTCGTCTGAGGATGACAATCAGTAGAGCTTGAAAAGAAAATCTTTTCAGCAAAACCCACAATAGTTCTACATAATTGTTTTTGTACAGATAATGGTTCTCTTGGAAAGGTCAGAGTCACCATCTGTAGTGGAAAAAAATACAAGGACAAAGTGTGTTTAGTTTCCTTCTGTGGTGGTACCAGTTGTTCTGTCTAAGTGATCTGCTGAGTGCTTGCAGTAGCAGCACCTTGGACTGTGAAGCAAAAAGGGGGTGTTTGGTTATATTGGCAGCCTTGGGAAGCAGGTTTTGCAAAGTGCCATTGGAACTGAGAGAGTTTAGTAAGTCACAAGAAAGCCTGCTTGATTTAGTGATGATTTTTGCTTCCAAAGGATATTAAATGGCCTGTTTTCCCTTAATTATCCTGAGAGAACTTTACTTTTTTTTTTTTTCCCCTGTTAGTAACCTTGGATTAAACACTAAAAATTTCTGTACTGTTTGGGGGAAATTGAGGCTTTCCAACATGCATCATGTTTTGCAATTGCTAAGGCAGTATTGACATTTAAACCATAAAGAAAAGAAAGGAAGGATCTTCTATCAATACCTAGATCAGTATTTGAAGAGATCTCATGATAATCCAAATTTTTATTAGTTGACCTCCATTAAGAAAGCCTTCTTACAGATTCACTCTGGGAAGAGATTGTATTTTTTAAAGAAAAAACAACCCACAACACCCCTAACAAACTACCACCCCCCCAAAAAAAACCTGCAACCCAAACCCCAAAACCAACCGATCAAAAAAAGAACCCCCAACCCCCCAAAAGCATAAAATAGTCTTGTACTACATGTGTATTCCTCAAAATGAGCGTGATCAGATGCCAAAATCTTGACACAGAACATCATTATGGCTTTTTCTAGTGATCATTGCTTTAGAAATCAGAGGAGTTAAACTTACGTATAACAGTTACAGGAATAAATACCATGTGACGGCCTTCTTCAGTTTAATTTTAGCAACTTGGTTTGTAAACTGGAATGCTAAGTAATGTACAATCATCAGTAAACCTAAGGAGCTTCATGCTCGCTGCTTTTAAGCTGTTTGTTGAGCTGTATACAAAGTTTTTAAATTAATTTATGTACTACTTCTTATTCCTGTTGCTATTTAAAAGATTAAAGTGTGTGAGCAGTGGGCTGCTTTTGCTCTTCCCTGGGTGGGAACCACTGGTCCAGGATCCCCTTAAAACAGAGGGAAAAATGCAGTCCTTGCTGCTCTGTGCTGCAATTAATTCCTGTTAAGGACTGCTTTTAAAATCAAATTACTATTAGTGCTATTTTGGAAAATAAATAGTATAAGCCATCAAGGGTGAGCAACTGGTTGGAGGCAGTTAGGTT
Source organism: Brachypodius melanocephalos (assembly GCA_013398615.1). Taxonomy (NCBI): domain Eukaryota; kingdom Metazoa; phylum Chordata; class Aves; order Passeriformes; family Pycnonotidae; genus Brachypodius; species Brachypodius melanocephalos. Next base: position 669,548 of record VZSR01001863.1, read on the forward strand.
CTTCCAGAATTTGGTTTCACAACATTAAAAGGAGTTTGAAGGCAGTGTGTGGAATTCTGACCATCTCAGGCTGTTCATTGCAAGCATGCAAAATAACATCAGGTCATGGGGTGATGACTTTGAATTTCAGGTGTAACACAAAATACACTTTTTGTGGAGGGAGGAAGGAAGGTATGGAGATCAGCTGTCCAGTAAAAAGATATTTTCCAATGCATTGCGAATGTGATAGAGAGGCAAAGAATGAATTTTATTTTAAGGTGCTTTGTTGAATGCCTGTTCCTCTATGATCTCTGCTTTGTAATCAGGTTCTGTAGTGTGTGGTTACACATTTCTGTTTCTGCACTGGTACCCCCTCCTGCATCCTCCCTTCTCCTCCCCCTTTCCCTGCTTCAGTGGGCTGCAGAGAGAAGCAGGGTGACAGCCAGGCCTTGGAAAAGCAAGCAAGTAATAAATGGCAGTCCAAAATTAAGGCTCACTGGTATCTGTATCAAATGCATTTTTCCTGGCCAATACATATGGTGTCATCGAGTTCTCATGAGCAGCACTGTGGAAGAGCAGGCACTTCACTGAAGAGTCTTTCACTGCCTAAAACATTTCACAGATGCAGCTTTCCACATGAGACAGTAGGCTTCACTTTTATGGAATTTTTGGATCCTTCTTTATCAAATGATCAGGTACCAGCTACCTTCAGTGGTTAAATTTTGTGAGCAGATGGTCTTCTAATTATATGTGGATGTGGATTCCAAAGAATATGGGGCCACACACTTCTGATGCTTCTTGTCACTTGTTTCTGAGACTAAAACAAGCCAGCACATGAACTGTCATCAGTCAGAAATTAAAATCTTATTTCTTTGGATACTTTTTCAGGATGTGTCTCTTCCATAGTAGTTGATTGCTCCTGGCATTAATATATATTATTAATATATGTTAATATATATAATATGTATGTATATACACCCCCACACAGATCCTACCCTTTTTAATGCAGTGAGATGAAGCTTATATACTTTTTTTCTTTACAGGAATCACAAAATTGTCTGAGTAATGGTTTGATTTTTAGTGGAATCATGTCTCAGGTGACAAATACTTACTTTTGACTGAGGGAAGGGAAAAACTTTGTGCTGTAGCATACTGTCTTTGAGCAATCTTGTACCTAGAGGTTCTTGTCTCAGGCTTAATCTGTCGTTAACCTATGATGAGGTTTTTTGTGGGTGTTTTTTTTGTTTGTTTGTTTGTTTAATTTTTTGGGTTTTGTTTTGTTTTTCTTTTTGTATTTCACTATTGGCATAATTTATTAGACTTCACACATGATAAGCGTGTTCATCAGTTCCGGGATGAACGGAAACAAACCATGAGGCGACAAAAGTAACTGGAGATAAGTGGAGCTTTCCTCATTAGGGACACCCACGGAGCCTGTTGCAGAATCTGATCTCACAGCCAGAAGCCTCCACCAGGCTGATCTTAGGTCTCTTTCTCTTTGGAGAGATGGGACCATTTAAAAGTAAACATTTGATTTGCTAAAGGATTCAGGGCATCGCACCAAAGCTCTAAAAATCTTATAAATGTCAAAATCAACACAACTAAGAAACAGCAACCTGTTTGGAAAGTAAAATGTCCCTGTGGAAGATAGTACTCCACCATTGCCAATTAATGCCTCGGATCTGATCTACAGAAGCAATTGATTGATGGGAAAGAGACATGTTCTTTCAGAGTGGTCATATGTTTGGATTTGGCTTCAACTAAAAATTTACATGAAGTTCTGAAAGTGTTTTTGGCTTCTGTGGAAGAGGTTTTAGTGTTTCTTTGTTGGATGAGAGCAGGACATCCATGAAGAGGATGACAAAAGCTTTAGGCTGAGAATTAGTGCTGGTAGGTGAAACGATGGATCTCAGAATAATCCTGGAAAAAGGAAATGAGCAGAAAGAGCAAGCAGAATAAAGGCTTTTAAACAGGTTGTTAGGAAATGTTGTGCCCTGCACTGGAGACTCAAGAAGTAAACTGCCTTATTTCCCTCAGTTGGGTAAATGTTGAAAATAAGATTCTTCAGTGATTCATCTCTGCTCAGTTTGAGAGTGCAAATGACAATGTTGTGATTACTAGGTACAACAGTTAAATACCAATATTCCAGTGTTTTTCTGATTGTGCAGCTGAGTAACTGATGAGAAAGGAGAGAACAACTTTGGGAGAGGACAAAGGTAAAAATCTAGATAATTATTTGATCTCATCAACTATAGTGTATTTGTGTGGATTACATTAGCATAACCTTTATGTACTTTTCTGAGATCTTCCTTTGGTGTGCACTTAGGTTAATTTTAACAGATGTTGTTGCTTGTGAGGTTTAATAATTTATCCAAAGTAGTTGTACAAAGGGCCTGCAACCATAGGTGTGCCTTTTTTTTTTTTTTTTGGAGGTAGAGGAATTTCCCAATCTTCATCAGCCTGTGTATCTGTTGAGTAAAGTCAAATTTCTCTGTTTGACATTTAAACCTTTTCTCCTCAGCTGGTGTCTGATGGGTCAGATTTGGTCCTGTGATTGTGAGCCTGTTAATGTGTAACCATTTAAATAGATCTGAGAGCTTAGTTACTCGAAGGAGGGACCTTTCTAAGAAACCATAGGTATACTTTAACATGAGAAGGTAAATAGTGTGCTCTATATGTGCCATCAACAGCACTTTTTAGGGGTGAAGGAAAAGTAACTCAGCCATTTTATGATATTCTTTGCAGGGTTGTGTTTAGACTTTCTCATCACTTCACTGTGATTGGGATGTTCCAAAATATGGAATTATCTGCAGTAACTTATTTGGGAGGAGGGAACCTGAAAAAATCACCTTGTAATGAGATGAATAACACAGGTTTTTCTTAACACGGATTTAATTTTTGTATGAAGTAGCAGATGGTTTTGAAAGAATGACAGAAAAGTTTTAGGAAGCATGCTTTGGCCAGGATTTGTGAGAAGATCTGTGCATGTGCTTGACCAAAGAATTGAAGTAGATGTGGGTACTGCTGTGTGTGCTCAGGTTATGATTTACAATACTTTTTGCTGTTGTGTAACGTCCTAGTGAGAATCTTATACTAGTTCCTTCACTGATTAATCCTTTGTAAGCCATTTTAGTTGGAGATTGTATACCTTCTAATTGCTTTTACAAAACCCATCTTATTTTGTTTGAATATTTTGCTTATATGTCCCTAAATATGTTTACACTTACTTTAAAATTGGGCTTTGCACTTAAAATGTTGAGCAAGTGGTTGTACTGCTGTTACATTCTCTCTCCTCCATCTTCTAGGAGTAAGATTCAAAATCCAGTGTTTGTGACTTAAAGAGGGTTCCAAGTTATAGTTTCTATCCAGGAAAAGCTTTTTTCTTTATTTTTCTGCTAAAGCTGGGAATGCATTCAAGAATTCCCTTCTAAAACTGTGTGCTGTGTTTTCTCAATGCGGAATCCATTCAGTGTGTATATCAAAAGAATTATTCCTCTTCTCCTTTCCATTTGTTTAAACTAGCTCAGAGATGTGTGGCTTTGCGAGGCCTGAGGTCTGTCTCCTTTCTGACTGTGAGAATTGTCATTCATTTATATTTAGCATTGCTTTTTTGTTAATTAACTTTTTCTAGTGTTTCATGTCAAGCTTCTTTAATCTGAAAGTCTGGGAATTTGTGGACAAAATCATTAATTCACTTTCTTTTATACTTAATACAGTTGTTAATGTTTCTTTGTGAATTGCTGAATGCTAGACAGTCTTTGAAGATTGATCTGGGAAAAGGAGATCTGTACTTCACAGGTTGAGCTTGTTAGCAGGTGATTTGGTGCAGAAAGACCTGATTATTGAAGACAGACAGTAGCTGATGCTGTGACACCTTCATATGCACTGCATATGATTATGTTGATTAACACTTGAGTGAGGGCACTTATTTTAGTAGTGTACCAACAAGAAGAAGGTCAGTATGCTATACAGGCTTACACATAGCTGAAACTGAGATGAGGGTTTGCTGCTGAGCACTTAATTTTCTGAAATCCTACTGTGTCCAGTAGAACTTCATGAATAGCAGACTTCACTACAAAAATGCAGAAGTTTGGTTGGTTTTTTTGGTTTTTTTTTACCTGTAAAAATGGGTTATTTTACCTCAGTATTTTTATATTGTCATTGCTTTTTCATTTTAAGGAGGAAGATGCTGGGTTTTTGTGGGGTTTTTTTGGGGTTTTTTTTGTTTTGTTTTTTTTTTTTTTTCCCCATTCTCTCTGAATGGATATTTCTGCTCTTAGTCTTCCGTTTAGCCAGGCTTCTTTTGTGGATCTTTAAGCTATGAAAATAAACGGTGCCTAAGTTTTTACTCATAGTTATATATATTGCAAACAGCAATGGTGTTTAACTTGCAAAACTTGTTACCATGTGAATGGCTTCATGTTAATCTTCACATTCTTGGAGTGATGGGAGGACTGGTAAAAAGGCTGCCCTTAATTTATGAAAGCCACTTTCTGCACCGGATTGGGCAGATATGCACACAGCAGAGTGATTGTTAAGGTATTTTGTAATTGAAAAGGCAGAACATGACTACCTGAATGTGGTGGTTTATGATCTCAGTTCAGAAGTGACTGGCTGATGGTTCTGCCAGGTATAACTGATACTTTGCATCCCTTGTACACTGCATGGTAAACCTGAATTACAAGAAATGAAAGTGTGTCAGTGCTTCCAAGTTACAAAATGCTGTAAATGCTGTAAAGAGATTTACCTTCCAGTAGGAAACATCCTCCCTTTTAACCTGTGTTAACATGCTCTGAATTAACATCCCAGTTATTTTCAGAACTTTTGTCTATCGCATCAGTCTTTTTGTCATTAAGAGGTGCTATTAACCAGTATGTTTAATAGCACTTTTAACAGGTGCTATTAAAACAAAATGATAGGAGCTTATCTAAAACATGAAGTATAATGTATTAGAGAAGTATTTTTATGAGAAGTAAATGATTGTACCATTATGTGCAATATTTAATTTGAAGCTAAAATGTTCTGGTTTTTTCTTCCCACGTAATTTTCTCTTGTGTTCTTTTGGGCTGATTTCCTCTTACTTAAGTACATTTCTTGTCTTTTCACTCTTCAGTGCTGGGCTGGCTGATGGAAATGAGTAGCATAATTGTTTTAATGTCATTTTTGATGTTGGAATCATTTAAATTGCATAAGCTCAGTTTTGTGCAACAAGTTATGCCCTAAGGCACATACACATTGTGTATCCAAGCTACTTGTTTACATGGCTAACACAGAAACAAGAAGGGCCCCGGTTTTTGTGAAGTTCCTACAATACCTCATGTTCAAAGCACGGTTTTTTGCTGACTTCATTGTAACAAATTATTTGTACATCTTCTGAATGCCCAACAGGCAGAACAGCAACAAAAGGGTGTGGATATCATAATCTGTAGGGAAATAAACCAAACTGACAACTAACACCTGACAGAAACTCTCTGGAAAAAACATTTAGCTGTTGTCTTAATTGTATTTCCCCATTAATCCGTTTTCTGCTCATTCTTGATGTATCACTCTTTACTGCAATGAAATTCCAGATCCATTGAAAAGGATCAGTAATTAACATCTCTGCAGGGCTTTTTCCCCTCTAGTACCCATCAGTCTCTGTACCAAAGCAGTTGCAGTTGGTACTGTAATAATGTGAGCACACAGTCAGCATATGGTAAATAGAGTCAATTCAGTATGAGTCAACCCAAATATTAGGAAGTCCTGAACTGTACAAATATTTTTTAATGTAGTTCTTGGATGGAATTTGTTTTAAAAACGCTGTGTTTCCACTGTCATTAATCTCAGGTAATTAGTTGCTGTCCCTATTTGCTGGAACTGCTTTTAGAGAGTTGAGTGAATTCTTTGGGTGACCTGAGTGTCGGAGGACTGTTCTCACTAAGGAGTGACATGCCAAGAGGTTGATTTTCATGTGACTGTGTTCCTTAAGCAGCAGGGCTGAGAGAAATAAAATTAAAATGTATAACCTTAGAACTGTAAATGTATTTTTATTACATAGAATATGTTTTTTAATGAACTCTAGAATGAAATCAGTCTTGCTTATGCCAACACTTGTGAATCATTTACTCTTTGCTCACAATATCTGTGTTCAGAACAGAGTTTGGTTGGAAGTAATAAACGAGTATTGAATTTTCCTTTTAATTTTATAAACTCATTTAGTTATGCTTTGCTTTCTGAAGGTTAATTTTTATTTTTTTTTTTTTTCACCTCCTGCTTGTGGAACTCGAGAACTTTCACAGTGAAACATAGACTGCTGTTGATCCCCCAGACAGATTACTCAATTTCTTCATCCTTCCCACTTGGCTTCCCACAGTCTCCCACAGTATGCAAATAGAGAGAGAACACATTTAACACAACGTTGCATCTTTCTGTGATATGCCAATCTGCTCAGGTACCAGAGAAGATATCCCAGGCCTCTGTGACCAGAGATGTGGTTCAGAGAGAATAACTATCAGCCGTGAATTGAATGAGGGCTGACTCAGGGCTTCTTTGAGAGGACTTCATCTGTGCAAGACCACAGGATGAATGTGAAGGTGAGGAGATGGCTGTTTGATGCCACTGGAAGGCTTATTTCTATCATCCTTAAAACACTAAAGAAACTAGGGAGATGTTTCCCTCGTGGGAACATCAATGTTCCACAATCTTCAAAACAGTCCATGGAGGTAGAGGATGGTGCTTGTTGCTTCAGTCCCTGTGGAATGAGTCCTTTTGGAACACGTTGCTGAGCATGTCAGAGACATGATTGTGGTTGGGCACAGTCAGGATGGATTTGTCAAGGATTAATCATGCCTGATCTCATTGCCTTCTGTGATAAAATGTCAGGATTTGTGGGTGAGGAAGGAGCAGTGGCTGTCCTTTACCTTGCCTTTAGTCAGACTTTGATCACTGTTTCCCACAGCACTCTTGTCATTCCTAGCTAGAATGCCATGGGCTAGGTGGCAGCCAGGTGGGTAAAAAGCTGCTTGTAACACCAGGCTCAGAGTGTGATTAAGGGCTTGATCACTACCCAGTTACCTGTAACAAGATGAGTTGAGTTTGACATCTTTCTCCGGGACCTGGATGGAGATGACAAGGTCCTGTTCGTTCAGGTGGCACCACCCTAAGGGGACCTGTTGGTCTGCTGAAGGGCAGAGCCTTTCACAGGGACTCAGTCTGCAGGAGTGAATGGGCAGGAGGCTCATGACATTCAACAAGGATGATGGGAATAAAACACTCTTAGGAAATCAGAGGTTAGGGTCTGACTGGGTTGGGAGCAGCTCTGTGGAAAAGGGAGCTGGTGGCAGCAAGGCGAGGGTGAGGGAGGGATGCATTGTGTCAGCAGAGAAGTTTGTGCAGTGATTATTTCCTCCAGCTTCACACTTGTTCAGCCACATGCAGAATACTCTGTCCAACTTCCATCTGCCCAGTGCAGAAAAAGATGTCAATTAGTGGCATCTTCTAGGAGGGGTGCCAGAGTGGGCTGAAGCACAGGCCCTGTGAGCAGAGGCTGACAGAATGGGTTCATTGGGTGAAGAGAAAGCTTTGAGAGGATTATAGCAGCCTTCCCATACACTGAGTTTGTTTTTGAGAAGAGGAACTGGATAGGATGCTGCATAGTGGGAGGGTGAGAAATAATGAATATAAGTAGAAGATTTTCAAGATATGACTGGATAAATTTCTTGGCAAATTGGTTTGATCTCATAGATGACTATGCCTTGAGTAAGAGGTTAAACTAGATGACCTCGTGCTGTCCTTTTCAATCTGAATTACTGTATCATAACTCTGTTTTCACAGATTGGTATAATGTATTATGTGTGCTTAGGTTTCCAGTATAAATAATGGCCTAACTTTTCCAGTCTAAGCCTTGATAGCAACCCAAGATCTCATTCTTCCACAGTGACTGGGCTTGCCACCTGTATTCAGCTGTATAAAATGCAGTAATACTGAGTGGCCTCTGAGACAACCAAAGCATTGCCCCCCAAACTATACTGAGGACATTGGAAGTGCTAGAACTGGAACCTGTGTGTGTTTCTGACATCTCCTTGCTGGAGGTACTGCAGAGTATGAGCTGCCCAGGCGTGCACTCTGCGTGTCAGCAGCTGGGCTGTTCTCTCCTGCCTGACAGTCCAAGGCAGCAGAGCTCACCTTGTCTGCTAAAGCTGCAGTGGAAGTGTCAGGGATGCCAGTTGCTCTTGTACTCTTGCCAGCACTGTGTCCTTTTCTTCATGAAGCATGCAGGCTTTACAGTGAGCACTTGCAGTCAGATGCTTTGGATCCAGATGACTTCCAGGCTTATGACTTCAAGGCTTATGTTTGACAGTATTCCCACAAATGCAAGGTTATTTATAAAATTCTAACTGTTATTTATCCAAATACCGTGTTCAGGGCATAGACCTTTTTGATTTACTTTGCCTCCCACCTTTTCTTTAGCTTTGATTCTATGGCAGATTTATTTTTAAATGTTGGTTAGTTTCTTTACTAGATGCATTTTTCTCAAATTTTTCTGTAAGTTTAATGTAAATTTCTATGAACAGAGCTTTTCTGTTTCAAAGCAACTGAACTAATGGTCATGACTATCATTTATTTTTAAATATGTCTCTGAGGGAGGAAGTTATTATGTTACAGATGGCATTGGTGCATTTAAAATATTAACATGTAGGCATATCTGTATGAGAGTTTTGTGATGAGCCTTATGTTGTCACTTGATCTTTTTTTAACTTCAAGAAGTGTTTAGTCTTTATGACAGTTCTGTAGCTACTCTGCCTTTGGCTCACTGTTCAGTTGCAATTCAGGTCAGACCATGTTAGTTTTTTCAATAATCTTGCCATCCAAGTTTCCTGAGGGTTTTCTCTAGCCTTATAGTTTAATTTTTATAGTTAGCCATTTTATTCTGATCTACACTTTCGTTCTTCATGCACTATCTGTTTAACCAGTTTATAAAATGCATGTCTACAATCAGTTTTTAGAAGTTAAAAACCTGATTTTTTAAAAAACTTTTTTATATCTGATATAAATCTTGCATGCCAAAAAATCCTGTTACATCTTGTTTAAAAAAATCTAAATTTTAATTCAGGATTTGTATTTTTTCTTTTGCAGTAAATTGACTTAGCTGAGTTACCACTGCATTTCTACGTGTTGGAAAATAAGTCTTTCTCATTGCCCCTGAATGTACCCAACAAGATTTTAGCTTGTCCAGTGGCACAAGCACTTCCCAACTTTTCTGGGGAGGTGACCTTGGCCAGCTGGCAAATGCTCACCAAGCCACTCTCTTGGCCCTCTTCCTCAACAGGACCAGGAGGAGAAAAGAAATAAAAAACTCTGACATAAAGACAGAGAGATCACTTACCTGCCACAGACTCACCTTGGAAAATTAATGAATTTTTCTTTTCCAATTAAAAACAGTAGGCTGATAAAATAAACACCAACCTGAAAAACACCTTCCTGTCCCTCATCTTCCCCGGCTTGACTTCACTCCTTCGTTCCTGGCTCTTGTGCCTGTCTGGCAGGGGTGCAGCTTCTCTTCTCCCAGGAGCCCCCCTGCAGCCCCCAGGGCCAAACCCTTGCCAGGTACACACAGAACACCTCCACCTCCCTGGGAGTGAGTGCTGGCATTGACTTTGGAGAGTGCAAGTTCATTACTGAATATTTATGTAATGGCTCATTACAGATTTCAGCAGTCTCCCATTACTTTCTAGATTAAGCATTCATGTTATCATAAGCCCTTCCAAAGCTTGTAAAGTAAACATGCAGCAAGCAATCTGACATTTTCATCTTTCACCACTAATTTAAATTGCTCATTGGTTCATCTTCCTTATTGCAATCTTTTAAAATGCCAGTTTGTGTAAGTACCTGGCAAATTTTATACCTTTCCTCATTTCAGGCTGTGAAAGATCTTTATTTGGTAACTCACCTTCATTTATTTATATGGATATCTTCAGCTTTTCAAGTCTAGTATTCAACTGGATCTGGAAATCCTGATGTTTATCAGGAACTGCTGTCCTGATAATTTTTGTCCCCTGCTGTTCTATTTTCAGGCTTTAAATGCATTTAATAGCACCTTTTTACTTCCCTTATGAGTCTGCGTCTCAAATTTTTTCTTTGAGATGTGTCAGGGCATTCTTTTCTGTTTATCTTCTGTTAAATATGTTTATATGTGAGTTTGTATGTGCACATGTGTATACATAAAAACATACATTTATTTTGAATACTTTAATTTTCTTTACCATGTTTCTGTTGAAAACACACAACTGACTTACCACTGTCTGGCTGGCTCATTTTGGATTTTCCCCTCTGTAGTTTCACTGTGTGCTGGTGAATTTTTTTTTTCTCACGAGTTTTAGTTGTTCTTTCTTGCATGCCTGAATTCCCTTAGGGTTCAGAGTCTTTGATTTGTTCAGGTGATCTCTCACACCTGTATTGTTGATATTCCTGTACCATCAGCACTCAGGTGCAAAAACTCTGTTGCAATCACAGCCTGCACTCTGTGTGTTGCCCACACCTGTCTGTACCTGCTGAAGTAGTTCCAGCTCTGAGTGCAGCTCAGTGAATCTCTTCAGAGAGCTTCCCTCCTCCCTCACCTGCAGTACTGAGATCATACACCCAGGAACTTAGCTTGTTCCTGACCAAGCACTAATTTTTAGTGCCAGAGATTATTGTGGGGGAAATGCTTGGTCTTCCAAAATTTTTGTGTTAAAGTAGCAGGTTTGATGTGTCCAAGAGGTGCAATTAATTCTTCTTTTAAGTCTTTTTTCCTTCCCACATTTATTATCTCTGTTTGGGAAAGAACAGGGATAATAGTTTGCTTTTGTTTCAAGAAACTAGACCGTTTTTGTAAAGAATTTGCTCAACAGAGAGAGTGTATTTGTAAGGATTTGACATTCCTGTGTAGTTTCAAGCCCTTCAGTTATCCACCCCCAGGGACCTTTCTCAAGAGATGAGATGGGATTTGAAAGTCTTTCTTTCTTAACCATTTCTTGAGAAATTAACACTTTTTCTTTCACAGCTGTTCTAAGGGGTGTGTTATTTTTATCATTTCAAATACTGCAAAGAAAATCAGCGATGGATTTCTATTGCCATTTTAAGAGGATTTCGTACATCTTGCTTGAATTTCAAGTTCATGATGATAATATTGCCACTGATAGTACCTCCAAGGCAAGAATTGATTCATCTCTCTCAGGTTGCAGGTAATTTATTCATAGAATCACAGAATGGTTTAGGTTGGAAGGGACCTTAAAGGTGATGTAGTTCCAAGCCCTCTGCCGTGGCAGGAACACCTTCCTCTACACCAAGTTGCTCTAAGCCCCGTCCAGCCTGGCCTGGGACACTGCCAGGGATGGAGATCTGCAGCTGCTCTGGGCACCCTGTGCCAGGGCCTCAGCACCCTCACAGTGAAGAATTTCTTCATAATATCCAATCTAAACCTGCCCTCTTGGAGTTTAAAACCGTCACCACTTGTCCCCTCTCTACATGCCGTTGTAAAAATTCCCTCTCTGGATTTCATGTATCCCCTTTAGGTACTGGAATATGCAAGGTCCCCCCGGAGTCTGATCTTCTGCAGCATAATGCCCAAAGTTGTGCTAAGAAAATATTTGCAGTTATTTGTTGTTCAAGCTGACTGCTTATCAATTCAAAGTGTTTTCCTCCAGCCCCTCTGTAACAAGAAATATCTTTACTAGGATTGCTGAGTTGCCAGCCTGTCTTTGAAGGGGATGATACCTGTAATGGTATGAATTTTAAAAAGGGAAACAGCTGATTTTATTTTGACTTCTGTTGCTTTGCTATTGTTTTATCTTCCAGGGCCTCACAGTCAGAAGTCAGTGCCATAATAATCTTTTGCATATCATTTATGCTTGATTTCAGCTGTATGTAAACCTGTCTGATGTTAGATATAAACACTGCTACCACCCTGTTTTGTGTCAACAAGTGTAGAATCCCAGTCTCCTGTGTGGAGAGAGCATCCATATTGAAACCAGTGCTTCTGAAGTGTTTAAAAGTCAGATGTGTAGCTGCCAAGACTTCTGAGTCTCTTATCTGATCTGTGTTGCTCAACAAGAAATGGTCAGTTCCACATGAAAGACACTGGTGGATATTTTGACATTTAATACTTACTTTATCAGTGTGAGTGTATGTGGGCTATCATTCAAAGCAGAAGAGACATTCACTCTGTAAGTAGATGATGTGGATGTAGCTATTAGCTTCCCTTTGATCTTTGTTTGGGACCTTAAAATTCTGAAATTTGGCTTTGAGGGCTGTATTTCTGAATAATTGGTGTCTTATTTGCATAGTTGTACTCTATCCAACTGTATCCTACCTTGCAAAATAGCAAGGTAGGATACAGCTGGATAGAGTACAACTATGCAAATAAGTTTTTGCACTTTGAAAAGAATGAGTGGGATAACTGGGACAGTCTGGCAACTGTAAAAAGGCAAATGTGTGGCTGGACTGGCAGGTCAAAGGGTGGGAAGCAGCACTCATTGTTATTTGTTTACTGATGTTTTTCATGGGCCATTCATCTGAGAACACATCCAGAGTACCATGCCCAGTCCTCGGCTCTGAAGGACAGGGCAGTACTGATGTTCTGGCATGAGTCTGGTAGGTCATGAGATCATATGGGGACTGGGTATGTGGCATAGAAGGAGGGGCTGTAAGAAGTGCTTTGGCTCAGTCTGATGAAAATAAGGCTCAGAGCACCTTAGTGTGGTTCCCAGCTGCCTCATGGAAAGGTGTGAAGAAGGTGCAGCTGGACTTCCCAGGGGTGTGCAGTGAAGAGACCTGGCAGTGATCACAAGTTGTAACATGACAAGTTCGTTCTTACCAGGCACAAGGATCATCATTTTCATCATCAGAGTAATTAAACACTCCAAGGTTTAGCAGCATCTCTCATCCTGGAGGTGTTCAGAGCTTGATTGTGGAAGCTGCTGGGCAAACTGATTGCAGTGCCCCTGCTTTGAGCAGGACACTGTGTTAGAATAATTCCAGTTATATTATAACTTAGATTATAACATTATGATTCAGTTATATATGTTAGAATAATCCCAGCCTGTGTTGTTCTGTGGTTTCTCATATCTGTGTTTCCAAAATATGTGTGTGTCCTTTCTAGATAAAATCTGGTAAATTCTGATTTGCAATTTCCATATCCCAGCCTGGACATAAAGACCACTTTTCTCAAAAGAAACTAGTGGGACACAATATTTTTCTTTGACTCTGTGTTAAAGTTGAATTCATTCTTACATTCACAGTGTTTCATGTAGGTGTTTAACAGGTGACACTTAAGTTTTATAGAATTTTACTCTTTTGGCCTTTTTTATGGCTTGTTATTTCAGAAACCATAAAACTATTAAGGAAAATGTAGAAATGAGATATCAGTAAGTTTATGTCACTGGTTGAAGCCTATGCCCAGCTGGTGGAAATGTGAAGCTTCCCAGTGTTCATTATTTATCCTAACTAGTCAGGTTAAACTGGTGGGCAGATTTAATTCACTATGGATAGGTATCGTGAAGGATTTTTTGTAAATACTTGTCGTAGACAGTCTTCCACGTGCATATCTTTTCTGTGCTGCTTATACTCTGCATTTGCCGTGAAGAAATTAGTGTTTAAATGTTCAGGCCCTTGGAGATGTAGCTCAGGGAAATAAAGATTTCTTACTGAGTACAAACATGCCTGGTTATCTGCTGTTCAGTTTCCCCCCTGAAGAATAACTCATCTTTAATGACACTACTTTTGGTAATGAATTAACACAATTTTAAGGATAGTAAGTGAAAATTGGGTCAAATGTACTGATGTTACTGTTACATTTTCCTATGATAATGCTGTTACATCCCTGTGGTGGGTTGGCCCAGGCACCCATACAGCTGCTTCCTCATTCCCTGCTGCAGAGGGACGGGGAGTAAAAAGGGAGAACAGGGCTGAGAATGCTCCAGGGTTGAAATAAAGACAAGGAAATCCCTCCCAATTGCTGTCATGGGTAAAGCAAACTCGACTTGGAGAGTTCAATTTAATTTATTGCAGATTAAAATAAATACTTAATTACTGGGTAAAAAAAAAGAGACAAACATTAAAACACTTGGGGGAATCCATGCCTCCTCCTTTCCCAGTCTCAGCTTCACTCCAGACACCTGTCTTCCCTGCCTTTGTCTGCACCACAGGGTGCACTGGGTCCCTTCAGTGAGGCAAGATGTGGTTCAGGGGGTTGGAGTCAAGGTGTATCAGTTTTTCTGCTGCTCTCTAATTTTGTTTTCCTTGGGCATGGTGTGGGTCCTCCATGGGCTGCTCTCCCTTTGGCAGCCACCTGCTCCAGAGCAGAGCATCTTCCCTTCTCTTCCTCTTCTTCCTCTTCTTTTCCTGACCTTGTTCTCCCACGCTCTCTGTTAGTTCCTCCTCTTCTGGTGTTCTTCTGTGCCCTTTCTCAAATATATTTTCATTAAAGCACCCCACACGTGGCTGAGAGGTGCAGCTCTGGCCTTGGTGGATCTCCTGGGGAGCTGTTTGAGCAGGGACCCCACTGCCAACACCTGAACACCTGCAGAAATACAGTTATAACTGGAACTTTGTGTGTTAGTTAAAAATGTTCTGGAAATGTGGAAAAGGAAGTGCTGGGCTAAATATTCCTACTAACTGATGATGAGTACTTTATTATTAGAAGCTCATGTTGTCTCCTGCTTTCTTGCAGTTTCATGTGAGACTGGATTGCTTCCTCAATCAAACATGGTTTTGGTGAGCTGCTTAGTGGCTGAGCTTGTAAATGTTCTATTTCTAAAATATGTCAGATGTTTTTTTGTCTACCTGACTGAGAAACATAGGAGTGACTTCACTGCAATCAATGTTGGTGTGATAAAATCATGGAATAAGGTGATACAGCCAAGCAAATGTGAAAAGGCAGGATTTGGAGCTTTCTGTGAGCAGCTGATTGACCAGTCTGGAGCCAAACAAGATTAAGGGTTTTCCAAAGGGTGCCATGAGTATACTGAGAAACTGCTCTACAGTATTTTGGGGTCTAGATGTTATATTCTACAGTAATAGTGACTCTTTTTTGTAGTTAATTTAATTTTTGACAGTTTATCAGTATAAATAAAACTAATTGTGTGTTACATTTAGCTAGAATGGGCAGGCTTTTTGCTTTAAATTCAGACATACTTTTGAAATTTTAGAGGGGAAGAAGTTTTCATAGTAGAAATTGAGTATCCTGAAAAATAAAATATTGCTTTGCTCTTTAAAATTATACTTTAAGAAGAAAAACTTCT
This sequence comes from Brachypodius melanocephalos, assembly GCA_013398615.1. Lineage (NCBI taxonomy): Eukaryota > Metazoa > Chordata > Aves > Passeriformes > Pycnonotidae > Brachypodius > Brachypodius melanocephalos. The sequence goes on from VZSR01001863.1 coordinate 684,784, forward strand.
TTTAGCAAATATTTTCAGGTTTTATATATTATTTTAAGTCTTACATGTATAGAGAGTTTAGTTCCTTGTTTAACCTCAGAGGCAGATATGGTCTCTTAAAAGTAACAGTGATATCTTATTCACTGAATGTTATACAGCGTTCAAGATACTTTTAGCTTCCAATTTTTAATCAGTATCTTTCATATTTGGAATATTCAGATATCTCTAAGGAGGTCTATCAGAGCACCTTTGTGGGTATACATCTCCCTGTGTCTAGGTCCTGCTGACTTGCTAATTTTGTATTTCCTTAGCTTTAAGTATGACTTCTGCTGTTCGAGTTCTTAAAAATTAAAGATCTATGTTAGGTTTATCAGAAATGAAGAATTCCTCTATTCTCAATTTATTGGTAAGGGCGTGAAACTTGAGGAAGTAGAATATTGTGCCAATTTATGCTCAAGGTGTCAGAAAAAGTAAATGTGTGAGCTTCAAATGCCTGAAGTGTTTACCAGCTAATTTACAAAGCAACAATAAAATTTCAGTGTTTGTATATTCAGAGCAGAGGCTTTTTGAAGGATATTTGTTTATTAGAGTCTAGGAAATGGATTGATCCCTTAGCCTGATGCTGATGTTTATTTGGGAAGGAGTGCTTCTTTCAGCAGTTGCCTCTGTAATTATGTTTCATTGCTGTCAAATAATGCTGGATGCTGAAAGTCAATTTGCATTTTGAGCAGACATCCTTTTACCTCTATGAATATCTTTCCGTGGGAGGCACTCATGGTGGTCAAGAGGTAGAATGTAAGTTTTTGTAACAACTAAGTCCCAGTGTGTTCCAGAGAGATGGCTGAGTCAGAGTCCTCTCCAGGGCTCAATAAATGCACCTAAACCCCAGTGAAAATGGACTGTCTGACTCGTGTCAGAGCTCTGTGTTATTTTCACTTCCTACTGTTCATACCAGTACTTTGAACTGCTAAATGTGACTGACTGATTTAAAAGTTAATGTTTCTTTCATGTACCCCTTGCTCTACCAACTTAGTGGAAAAGGAGAGCAAAAAGAGATGGTTATTACCAAAAATTAACAAAAAATTAATGATTAATGGAAAGGTAGGTAATTTTAGGTGCTTATATTGCAGATTTTTATGCTAGATACAGCTTTGTGAATTACACAGATTTCAGGATACCCATGTGAATTTTAAATAAATATCTAATCTCATTAGTGGTGTGACAGTGTAATCCCCATTACAAAATGAAATGTTAAACAAAATGTACAGACTTTTCAGTTGTTACCTTCTGTCTCTGGCAAGATAGAGATAAACTGAGCACATGTTAAAGATTAGCTGCTGATGGGCAAGGGATCAGAAGCGTCCTTTCCTCTTCTGACTTTCTTGTCTCTAACCCAGACAGCAGGAGAGAAACAGACATGGGTTGAGTTGTGTGACTTTTGAATAAGGTCTTTAGGGCATGTGTCTTCCCCAAGTTTGTGTGATTTGACTCTGAATGGTGTTTTTAATTCATGAGCAAATTAAATTTTGTTTGCTTTTTGATGTACAGGCGTGCCACTGAGTGGTAGTCTGAGTGGTGGGCTTTTCAGCTAGCACCTGGGATCCCTGACAGCCTCGGGAGCTGGATGTTCCAGAAGATCCATAGGCAAAGAAACTGATGATGCTCTGCTTTGTGTTTGTAGGTGAGGAGTATGCAGCTGCTGCAATTCAGGCACTAGCTTACTGGGGTTAGAATTGAAGTCATGAGGGCTTTTTTCCCCCAAAGCATAATAAATAATACTAAAAAAATCCTATCAGCCGAGTACTTAATCTCACAGAATCAGCTTGACTCAAAAATACCACAGGCAGTAATTCTAAGTTAGTGCTTATAAGCAAATGAACCCCAGCAGAGTCCTTGTGTCATATCTGTTGGCGGAAGAAATGGAATATTTCTGTAGTTACTACCTCCTTTGCATAAGCTGTGGAAGAAGGAAAACTTCCTGCCTCGTGGATGAGGTTAGAAGAAATTAAGGTTTTCAGTTTCTGTCTCTGCATGAAATAAAAAGTATGTGAGATACTACTTGCCTAGTAGCAGCACTGAAAATTTCATGTGCTTTGGAACATAGTTTTCTTAGTAATAACATTTCTTGAATTATATTGTTAATAAGCATTCTTTAAATTTTTACTATATATATATATATATATATATGTGTGTGAATTTTTATATGTATCTCTATCTATCTATATAGATAGTGAAACAGGCATAGAGATAAAGAACTCTTAGAAGGGCTAGCCAGGAAAAGCAATAGATGGTGTAAAAAGATTAGGGAAGCAAGAAGAAATGCCTTGCCTACATAACAGTGCTCATAGCCATTACTGCTGTAATGTGCATTCACTGGATAGATCAGCTTCCTTCAGTACTATATGTCTCAGAACAAATGGTCTGAATTTGGGAAAAACAGTTTTTCTTCAGGATCAGAGTGGTACTGAGAGTCAGATCCTTCTCAGGGTGGAAATACTTTTTTGTGGTTTTAATTGCTTATTGCCTACTAATCAGTTTCTCTCCCTGGTGGAATTTATGCAGAGGATATTCACCTTTGATAGGTGAGCAGCTGCTTTGAGATCAGTTTTATCCATTTGCACTCAGCTGGGCTGAAAGATATTTTAAAGAAGTCAGTGCTATGAAATGTGTTGCCCTCAATAGCTGCTGTAAATAGCTGTGCCTGGCCTGCTAAATTTCAACTTAGTCTGTCATGCCATAATACAAACTCGGTTACTTGCTGTATGAAACCTCTTCTTGAAAACCAGTTTGGGAGGAGAGAAAGAGAGCAGCAAAGTCATAGGCACATTATATTAACCTGTAACAAGAAGCCTAAAATATTAGTTGAAGGAAAGCAAAAGTCTTTTCTGATTTCTCTGAAAATTATGTGACTTACTGCATTGAAGCTTGTGTAATTTTGCTTTTGCACTGCCTGATTTATGGGCAGATACTTTCCTACAGATTCCAACACTGCTGATCATTATTTTAGTAAATTAATTGGGGGTTTTTTGTTGCTTTCAGCTCCACTTGCCTGTTAGGTTGGTTAAACCTGTCTTTTGCTAAGCTGGTTTCTGTTTTCCATTGCATAGAAGTTGGCTGTGTTCAGGACAGATAAAAAGAAAAGGAAATGGAGTTGCCTGAGGGAGTGCAGAGGCCTTTGCAAAAGTAGGAGATGGTGCATTAAAAGATGTGGTGCTATTGATCTTTGGTGAAAACGGCAACATTGTTGTGGCCTAGAAAGCATAAATATTTATTAACTGATTTTTTCCTGTTTTTTTTTTTACTTGGAAACTGCTGTTGTGAGGACTTGGTGAACATTTTTACATGTAGTAACTTTGATCCTTCTGCACTGGTTTGGTTTCGGCCAAGATAAATTGTGAAAAACACTGAGGTAGAAAAGCAGCTGAATCTGAATACCCAGTATTCTTCGGTTTTGCTGCTTTCATACTCTCTATCATCTGTGAGAATTCTTGGGTATTTAAGATGAAAGCAGTTTTCCATGTAATACAGGTCTGTAGGATAAAACTTTTAATTTATTATAATTACCTTGAACAGTTCTAGCTGGACAGAGATGCTCTCTGGTTAATATTGTTACATATATGCAGTACACACAGGCTTTGGAATTCTAGCTTGAATTACTGCATGTGTGTGTGAGTGAGACTGAAATTTTTGACTGTCTCTGCACAAATGCCATCCAACTTATTTCCTATTTAAACAAACTAAAAGGAACGTTCTCCTAGTATATGTCAGCCTTGAATTATATATAACATTGCTAATCCATGGGTTATGGCACAAGGATAAATATTTGGGAGGAGCTGAACAGATGTAGTGTTGCTACTAGCCCTGCTTTAAGTGCGAGGTTGGACTGGGTTCCAACCAGTTTTTTTATGGATCTGTAAATTGTAAAAGAAACATGTAGTGCACCTCTCAAGCACACAGCTGGCATGGTACCCTCAGTGGCACAGGGCAGAGCAACAGCTTGCATTACATAGACTTTGTTTTTATGCTGTTTAGCTGGTTTTAAGTCATTCTTTCTCTTTGCTTTCATTTGTCTGTCTCATTTCCTTAAGCTGACTTATTTTAAATGGCATCCATTATGCCTTTGCCCAGCAGGAGTGCCAAATACTTATGTTTTCTTGGAGGACCAGATCCCTGAGGAAATATTTGGTTTACAAAGACTTCCAGTCCAATGCCTTTCAAGTAAGGGAGGGGAGACTACTTAATTATTTTCTGGACAAATCCATCAGCTTTGGCCTTGAATCAGAGTAATCTTTAATGTTTGAGATCTGCATAAACATTCATCTCGTGATGCCTCCTCCAGCTTGCAGGCACTGAGTCTAGCGTGAAATGTAGTCCTTTGCAGTCTCTCCATATGGTCCTGTTGCCAAGACTTGCTTCAGGGCATCCAGGGAGGATCCTTCCATCTTGAAAGTCTTAGCTCCATCCTCTATGTGAGCAAGCCGAAGAGGTGGATCAGAGAACAATAATGTGCGTCTACAATAGCTTTCCTACCTGAGTTGATGACCTTGTTAAACGACTGAGACCATTTTTCTTCTGCCCGAGGCTTGGGAGGTGCCTGTACCCTTCGTACCAGATTAGACTGCTTGGTGGATCTGCTGTGACAAGCAGTCACTGGCCTCAAGTTTCACCAGAGCCTGTGCAGAACCCTTCCTGCTGCTCCTCCATAGTGCTCTGCCCTATTTCACAGCTTTTCTTTAAGTTGCCTGCTTTACCAGGTGATGTTGGATGGAGCTGGCATTTTTTTTTCCGGTGGGGTATTGTTGCTTCCATACAACCTTGAGTGGGATCAATTCTTTTTTTTTTTTTTCCGCATCTGTCCTTGAATTACTTGGTGACAGTACTGAGATTAGAGAGAACTCACCAGGTTTTACAAGGCAGTGTGAACCAAAGGAGTTGGGATGGATGGATGGGAAAGCCTCTCTTCTAGGATTATTTTATGGAGGACTGTAAAACATATGAAGCTCTTCAGACCTATTTATATTTACTTTCAACTGGATCAACTCAAAGCACTCCTGGATGATTCCCCTGCCCAAAAAGCTGCTCATAAATAAGCCCAAGCTGAAGGCTTGCTCTCATGAAGAGTTTTAATGAGCCTACTGTGTAGAGGAGCCCACCATATCTCATACTTAAGCTTCTTAAATGTTGGGCAGACATCAAGATTTACCTGAATGTCATCTGTTGATGATCTTTATATGCAGGCTGCCAGTTACACACAGTCACTTGCTCGGTTTGTGTTCTCTCACTGGCATATTTTGAGTGTTCTTTGGGAAGCAGATGACTCATTTTGCCTCAGTCTCTGTCCCCTTCAGCAGTCACTTTGGGTTAGTCATGTTCCTGGCTGAAATGCCTTTATCTTGAATTTCTGTCTGCAGGATACCAAGCGTCATTAATGTAACATCCTGCTTCTTTCTTACCCTCCCTTTTAATGAACCCCTCCTGTCAGTTTGCAGGAGTACCAGACAGGCAGACTCACACTGTACATCTGAAAAAAGGAGACGAAGTTTTACTGCTGGCCAAGGTCAGGGTTCAGGTCATGCTGCTTGCAACTCTTGGTCTGCTCTTAGATGCCTGTCCTACATAAATGTTCTCAAGGTACAGGGAGTTCAGAAAACATATGATGGATTTCTCTTCCTGTAAGATATCAATTGCAAGTGATGACTTAACGTGACCAAAGCAGTTTCAGTAAAGAGAGAGAGACTTTAAAATTTCCCCTCTTATAGCACTTGGAGGTTGACTAGTTCCAACTTATCTGTGATTGGAACCAGTGGCCAGCACTCTGCTTGCTGAACATTGGCAATCCTTGATGTACAGGACATTTTAGTTGCTGTATCATGACTAAAGCTTCCAGGATGCAGGGTACTGTTTTTTTTTAAAATCCAGGAGAATAACATTGAGTCTCCTATTCCACAGCAAGCCTGTTTTCGGGGCTGCCTGGGGTTTCTGTTGTGTTGTGCTGCCCAGCTGATGTGTTCTGCATATAGGGTTGTGCAGAACGTAATGCAGGGTGTGCCTGATATGGTTTCAGCTACATTGGCATGACTGAGATAGTCATGAATTTGGAACCTTCATCTCTTCATGCAGGTGTTTTGACTGTTGCTTTTGTGAACAGCTTTCCTTTTCAGGAACTTGGAATGTAGGAAATATGTCCAAAGGTAGAACATCTGTATCTCATGGTGTATTTACTTGAGATTATAGTAGGATTGTCTCAGAATTCCAGAGAGTCTCCTTCTTTTTTCTTTATGAACTGTAGGAAAGCTTACATGGGTGTAACATGAAGTGGCAAGGTTTGCTTTGAGTTTCTAGGAGGCCTGTTGCTATTCAGAAAGTCCCTGTCTGTATGATTTCAAAGTTAATCTCAAAAACATTAGCCTGTTAGCTTCATCCAGGTTCTTTTAACATTTTAGGACTTCAGTTTTCTTTTATTCTTGTGTCCAAGTGTTCTTTCACAATGTTTCTGACTAGTGCCTAGGAAATTTCAGTGGCTGTTAGTTAGGTTTTGCTGTGCTGTGTCTTGTGCTGAAGAGCCTTCATTGTTCCCACAAGACTTTTCTTGCAATGCTTTACCTTGTGTGTGCATGTTCTGTGAGAGTGGTTGCCATCTGGGTGCTCAGAGCAGTGTGCTAAGGGCTGAGCATACTGTAGTTCCCACACAAAACTGTCTTCTGTTCACCAGCTTGTTACAGCCTTAAGTGAGGAATGATCTGTAACTAAGCTACCTCTAAGACTCACTTCACAAATCCTTTGTTAAAAGTAAATAAATGGTGTGACTAAACATGAAACAACACCATAATAAATTGGCTTATGAAAGAGCAGTGCACAGAATTAGAAGAGAAGCCTCCTTAATCCGTTTATGCCCAAACTGAATCTCAAAGCATTTCTACCCCACATCTCCTTTGCAGGAGATGCAGCTGGTACACTGAAGATCTGTCTCTAGGTGAGATGAGCTTCTTTGGGGGGTTTGTCTCTGCATCCCCCATGCCTCAGTTCGTGTGCACTAACGAGAAATTCATCCTGGTGTAGCATTAGTTTTTGTAATTGAGAGCCTTTTTGAAGTCTTCTGTGCTGTCCAGACAGATTGAAGTTTTCCTGTTGCTGATTCTTTCATTCAGAAATTTAATTAGAACGTCTAAAGAAATTCTGCTGCTCTAACTAAAAAAAGCACCATTCATCTTCCTGAGGATGTAAGTGCTGCACTTTAGACCAGATGCTGTCTCTTGTTCTGGATTGGTTGATCAGCTGATTGATTCAGTAAGAGTCCTATATGTATTTTTGAGATTTAGCACCTGATAAATGTCTCCATGGCCTGAGCTTTAAAAAAAATTAATGTATTCATTAGCAAATATATTTGATACAAGTATCTAAATTGTGCTAATTGAATGTAGCTTATTACTAACTCTTAATTACTATCCAGATGGATTGCAGTTATGAAACACCAACAGGCTTGGAGTAAATAAGTAACCTTTGATATTTGTCTTCTTTAGAATTTGTGGTCATAAACTAAAACACAAGAAGTTGCACCTCAACATGAGGAAGAATTCATTACATTGCAGGTGGACAATCATTTCAAGGAAACAGGAACTATGAGTGGAGAATATCTGAAATGTTCATTCTGCATTTATGTTACCTCCTGTATACGCTACCTACTTTCATGGAGCTCTTATTCTTACAGTATCCCTTTAAAACAGGGATATCCTCATGGTTGAGGGGAAAGTGGTGACAGGGAGGAGCATGAAGGCTTTTCATGAACAAGTGGTGGAAATGGAGCAATGTGGGGTACTTGGGAGTATCCCTTGGGTTAGCAGTGTCTGTCTTGAGTGCTTCGGACAGCGCTGCCCTGCAAAATGTTGCTAATAGGGATTAGTCATCTCCTGAACTTCACAGCAGAGCTGTGTTGGCAAGGAGAACAAGAAAGTTCCTGCTACTAGAAAGAAGATGTAGCTATTAAATAAAGATTTTAGTATTGGTACAGTTTTCCTGGCAAGAAGAGGCACAGTATTTTAGGCTTTGCCTCTTCCCTGACAAAGCACAATCAGGCAGAGAAGTACTGAAACTCTGTGTCTTTACACTCATGGGACACTCGTGGGAGTTCAGCTTTGAGAACTGAGCTGTTTCCTCCCTTGAGCTGCCTGTGGGCACTTTTCTTGCATCATTCTGTGAATAGATGCAGACACATGGGCTGGGCTGACTCTGTTCTTACTGACCACATTGTGAAATTACTGAACTCACTGTGAGTAAAAGAAGGGTTACTGAAATCCCCCGTGCAGGGGGATGTAGGGATTAAGACTGAGGAGATTTTTTTCAGGAAAACCATCCAGAAAGCTGAAGTCCAGTGTGAGGCTGACATTTCTTGTTGATTTTCCAATATAATCAGAATCTGTGAAAAGAGAGCTGAGAAATACTGTTTTTGTAATTTCTTGACCTATGTAAGAACTCTTTTCCTTATTTCCCGTAAGAGAATCCTGTTATTTCAAGAGCTTTACCTGTGATTTCTAGAGTTGTTTTTAATACTGTAATTAAGAAATTGATTCCTCAGCTTAGTATTTCCTCTAGTTTTTTGTTCCTTTCAGCTTTGCCAGTGAGGAATACTGCTTATACATGGGCAATGTGCTTTAGAAGTGTTACAAATATTCCTAAAATATATGGTGAGACTCAAACACATGAAGGACTTTATTTCTTAAGATTTGGTACGTGAGCAGGAGCTGAGGATATTGAAGTACCTCTTTGCATGTAAGACAGCTGCTTCCAAAGTTTCACATTTTTGCAGCACATCTATTAAATTGTTTAATTTTTAATTTTTTAATAAATCATATTTTGCCAATGTATTTTTACAGTAACTTGTAGAGTAGTTTGATTTCATTTTACTGTAATTTGTAATTCAATTTACTTTTAAGTTATTTCTAGTTTATTTCTTTCTTGGGAAAGGAAATGCTTTATTCATAAATTTTAGTGTTCACTTCCGTAGCAACATTCAGAAGGCAATAAATGGATTGAGTGGATCAATGGAGTCATTGGTTCAGCTTTGGATTCATTACTCAGCTGTTATCTATTTATAGTATATATTTAAATTGACCTGTTAATTTTGAAGGGGTTACGATTCTTGTGTTACTTTCTTCTAAGTAATGAAAGGAATTTTTCTGTCTGACTAATTTAACATAATTGTGGGTTTTTTCTATTAAAATTGCTTCTGAAGAATACTTGATTTTTCATTTAAGACACTGTGTCAGCACAGTTGTTTGTTTTTAGTGACTTACTGTTTGTGCTATATTCCTGCACTGAAAACTTTTTTAGAGCAGATACACCAATAAAAAATTGAGGCTCTTTGAAACTTTTCCTGAGAAGCCTTAAACGTGATTGGTTAAGACAAGTGTTTTATCTTTAGAACCAGGGTCCCTAATAGAGATTCTGCTGTGAGGAGGGACAGAAATAAGAGAATCCATAAACATCTTCATTTTGTTTTGGACATTTGATCCTATGCTGTGTTTGTTTTAGTAGTGTCAGAATGTACCCAGGGCTTTTGTTTGGGTTGAGTACAGTGGCTTTTGTATCAGAAAGGCAGGATGTGGGGTACCAGGGTTGTTACCTGGCTGGGGAATGAGAGGGATGCTCTCCTGGTGACGTACCAGGGTTATTACCTGGCTGGGAAGCTGAGGGATGCTCTCCTGGTGGGGTGCCAGGGTTGTTACCTGGCTGGGAAGCTGAGGGATGCTCTCCTGGTGAGGTACCAGGGTTATTACCTGGCTGGGAAGCTGAGGGATGCTCTCCTGGTGGGGTGCCAGGGTTGTTACCTGTCTGGGAAGCTAAGGAATGCTCTCCTGGTGGGCACAGGAGCTGCAGCCCAGGAACTCTTGGCCTGAGCAGAGCTTGGTGAGTCACTGCCAGTGGCAGCAGCAGAGAGGCACAGGAAGGTTATTGTGTGTCCCTGCCTGGTGACGGCAGTGACTCACAGCCACTGCTGCTGCTAGGAGAGTGATGCACACAGATTTGCAGGGTTAAATTCGTCCTCCAAAGAAATTGTCAAATTTTCCAGTAAGGCTATCAGTCTGCCTTCTTGGAAAATTAAGGTATGTTTAGTGTCTAGGTGCCATTGTGTCTAAGTGTTGTTCATTATTACATCAGTAATGCACCGATTCGTTTCAAGGAAATTATTTTCTGGAAGACAACTCAGATAGAAGCCTCATATTAGCAACAGGTTTGACCTATTGTATTTTTTAAAAAACTGATACTAGAGGTTGTTACAAAGTTATACCAGTCCTGTCTGTGCTACCATAGCACAGCTTTTTCAGGGTACAGTTAAATATCCTGATTATCGATATGGTAATACCTACCCCTTTTTTGGAGGGAAGAAACATCTCCAAGGAGAAGCTGATGACCACAGCAGGGCTTGTAGAGAAGTAAAACATCAGAAAAAGGACAGAAGCAGCAACTTTCAAGCTGAGAACAGAATAAGAAATTTTGCTCTGAGTAATGTTGCTCTGTTTCAGCAGGAGATAAACCTGGCTGGCAGCTGTAGATAAGGGGGGATATTATGGAGGGAGTTCATTCCATTAACTGGCTCCTGTGAGCCAGAGTTGTCTGTGGGATAATGAGCAGAGCTTTGGGTGTGGAAGGGGAAAAATATAATATGCAGTAAACCAGTAGTGAATTGTAAAAATCATAGACTAGATAAAACAGTATTTTAAAAATACATAACAAGTATTAATGCAGTGTATTTGTTATTTGCTGCTTTACAGTTTCAGAGATTTAATACAAAACGAGCAAAGCCTAATGAAGGAGTGTGCTCTGAGAGCTGTTTGCTGTTCATCAGCTGGTAGATACCACCTCTCCATACAAATCTTGTGCTCAGACCTTTAGACCATGATAATGGTAGTCCTTTCTTGAAAGCCTTTATTCATTTGTTATTTATTGCTCTCAATCCTTTTCTGCTGAAACAATTTGATTCACTATTTATATTGTAGTTGTGTTTCAGGGCTGGTGGTGTGTTATTCTGGTTATCCCAGCACATACATAAACATGACAGTTGCTGTCCAAAGGATTCAATGGGAGCAATGGTTAGAAAGTGATATGATGGTGATTTTTGACTCAAAGAAATGCAACTGCATTATTTGCTTGGCTGTTTTCCAGAGCTTTTAAAAAAATTATTTTAATCTTGACCAAGGAAAATGCAATTTTTTAATGATTTTAGTCCCCATTATATGTTCTCTTCTGACAGAATTGAGTTTATAAATCACTCTTTACTAGCTCAAGTAGTGATTTACTTTCTTAAAAGCACTTTTTTCCACGCATTCTGTATAAGATTTTAAATAGTTTAATAACTAGCTGTTTTTTCAACTGCTTTTACATAAGTTAAAGCAGTAGAATTGCTGCTGATCCTTTGTTTCTTGAACTGTTTGTGGTAGTTTAATCAAAAGGAGATGCTCAATCCATTTCTGGTAAAATATGACCAAATAATGGGATTTTATTTTTAGCATAGTATATCATGACACCAAGCGTCCTTTTACATTAATTGAACATTGTATGTTAGGATTTTAATGAGGTTTTCATCAGAAAAACAAAATCTACATTAAAAAAGTGAACAGATTACTGACTGTGATGACAAAACCCACTCCCCTGCACTGCCAAGCCCAGCTCTAAACCATGTCCCCGAGTGCCACATCTAAATACCACCAGGGATGGTGACCCCGCCACTGGCTCTGAGCAGCCCATTCCAGTGTGTGACACCCTTTCCAGTGAAGAAATTTTTGTAAAATCCAACCTCCCCTGGCACAACTTGAGGCCATTTCCTCTTGTCCTATCCCTTGTCAGAGCCCCACCTGGCTGCAGCCTCCCTTCAGGTGGTGATGGAGAGCCATGAGGTGTCCCCTGAGCCTCCTGCAGGCTTGGGTCCTCCAGGTACTACTCACAGGACTTGTGCTCAGACCCTTCATCATCTCCACTGCTCTTCCCTGGCCAGCACCATCTCTAGTTCCTGTGTGACCGTTCTCAGGTGCTTCATCCTGTGGTTTCTAGCACATCAATAACCTGCATCTTTGCAGCTGTGTGGGTCTCCATGCCATCCCTGCACCGCTGGCAGACAGAAGAACCTCACCAGTGCTGCCCACAGTTTATCTCTAGTGAGCCTCTTTGTTTTCCCTTCCCCCTTCCAGTGTGGTTTAGAGCTTTCAATGAGCCCTGCCGGCTCCTGTGCAGAGATCCTGTTTCCCCTTTGAGACAGGTGTACCCTGGCTCTTGCCAGCAGGCCTGCTGTCATGTAAACTGATCTATAATTAAAAACCGCAAAATCCTGCCAGGGACTCCAGGCTTGCAGCCAGGTATCGATCTGCTGGCTCTTCCTGTTTCTTCTTCCTCATTCCCTGAAACTGAAAGGAGAGAGGAGAACGCTTCATGTGCTCCTTATCCTTCAACCAGTCATGAATCTCTACAGCAAAAGTATCTCAAAAAAGTGTTGCCAAGAGAGTGTTTTAATGATGAGTAAAACATGTGCTAATGTTTGGTGAAATCTAAAATGAGTTATGAAATCCAGAGTTGTGGAGTGGTTTCTTAGTAATGTATTCAGGGTTTCTGTGTTAATTAGATGTACGAATCTTCTATCTAGTAAAGCTAATCTAGGCATCCATTTGAGTGAAAAAAAGAGCTAAACTGTGCTTTTAATTAACATATGGGTTTATTTTTATCTGGGAAGGCACAGCAAGGTGTTCTGAAATGTGCCTTAAACTTAGCATTTAAATAAGTACCACCATTGCTCCTTTGGCCTTGCATTGAGATGGATGAGGAAGAGAGAGTCCTTTCCATAATTCTCTCTAGGTCCCAGAACATGCCCAAGAGATGAATAGAATTTGGGTCTTCAGAGGTAGCTTGTTGTGTTGCCCTGAAATGAAATGTCTAACACTAGACAAGTGAGTGTTCAAGTGAGTAGATTTTCAATGCTACAAGCCCTTTTCAATTATATTTTTCTTTTAGTTCTGAATTAACAGATTCTTATAAAACACGTAGCTCTGAGATGACTGTGTTCAGACAAGCGTAAGCTCTTGCTGCATTTGGTGGATTGGTGCCTTGAACTCACAACAGGGAATTCCATTCTCCTGTCTGTCTTGATAGTTGTTCATGCAGATCTGTCAGCAGATTAAGATGTTTCTCTGAACAGTGTTTAAATGCAGAACACTTGGTTACAGGATGGCCTGTAACCATAAAGAACCAAAAAGACTTTATTGCCCAGCATTTCTGTCCATTTAATCTCTACTATTGCAGATCTTGAACATTTATGTATTCTCAGCCTGGTCTATGAAGAAGCAAGAGTTCAGTCATTGCAGGAAGCCTAACAGCATGACAAACTGCTTAAATGGCCATGTAGTACTAATTCATGGGTAAGTAGGTCCTGAAAAGATCTATTAAGAGCCAGTATTTGTTCAGAGAGAGATTTACCCTAAATGATTTTATCAGTGCTGTCTATACCAGTTGTCCATTTTGATCCATGGACAATGCAAGAATATTCAGTGTTGGATAGTTCTATTTTTATTGCCATGAAGTGAGATCTTCTTCATGTTCTTCTCTACTCCCTCGATTCCTAGAGTGATGTGCAAGATTAGACAGGATAGGACTAAAGCTTTTCACTGGCAGAAGTTGTTCTAGCTGTCATTCCTGTTGGAGGTACTCATTTTAGCTTGTCTCATTCGCATTCTGAACAGATGGATTTCTGATGCCTACTAAGAGTTCATCTTACTGCACCTGATGTCTTTCTTCAGTGGTGGGTGGCTGAGCACTGCTGCCAGAGGGAATTGCCTCATGCTTTGAAAATCCTTGTACCTACCAGGAAGATGTCTGGGGCAAAGAACCAATCTCCTGAATGGAAAAGCTTTTCTGTTTGGGTATTTTCCATCGCATTCTAGGCTCTAGTAAAGATCTTAATAATGAAAGTCCTTGAATTTGTACTTGCAAACTTGCATCCATCACTGCATCTACCAGAAGTTTAAATGCTTTCTGTTAAGGTGAGTTGTGCTGGGCCTTCCCATTTCCATAGCTATCCAAGTTCTTAATACTTTTCTGTGCTTATCTCTTAAAGCTGCTCCTAAGAGTCATACAAAGCTTCTTTAGAACTCAATGTAATGTGCTGTGTTCTGCTTTGCTGTCAGAGGTGCTGCTGTCATTTCAACATGAGGGTAAGTGCCAGAACATTTTGATCGGAGGTTTTTTATATGTTCTTTCACAGGGACAGTGATTTCTGCAGCCATATTCAAAATTTATCCTGAAATTAATTAATTAAAAGTAATTAATTTGAACTCCCTGTCTTCCCAGAATGGTACTTGTTGTAAGAAATTTGACAGAAAAGAGGATTTTCAAGTCTGTTCCTTTGTGAGTTTAGCCACTATTTCATGGCAGAGGGCTGAAAATACCATGTATCATGTCAAAAGCCACAGGTTTAGTTGAGTTTTATCCATGATCGTTGTTTCTGTAGATTTTGTTCAAAAGATTCCTATTGTCTTCACCTTACATTTCAAAGAAAATGAAAAGAAGTTGCAGAGATGGAAGGGATGCATATCTTCTGTCTGGCAAGAACTTGTCTTAATCACGAGAACTCCAAGCAGTAATCTTGCAAAATAGTCTCAAAATAATTGCTACCATTGTGGTTGATTGTAGTGCATTGATAACTTGAAAAAGGCCCATGGTTTTTACTTCAAGAAGGGACAATGAATGAATTGCTTTTGCTTTTGTTTTGGTTTGGTTTTTTTTCTGTATGTAGCACATACTGTAGTCCTCTACAGTTGCTGATGATATTCCTGGGTACTGCTCTTGTTTCAACAATCATTTTAGGCCTTTTGGATTTTTGACTGAGCAGGAAGGTTTGTGGTTGTTCCTTATTGTGGCTTAAAACAAGAAAACCATGTGCAAACACTTCTCCAGGAAATCTGGTTTGCTATCCATGAAGAATTCATGATAAAGCAAATGTGAGAAGATGCAACAGTAAAAATTATGTGTAGGATAGACAGCAGTTAGGGAAGGCACATTGTAGAGACGGTGAACAGGCAGAACAAGAAGCATGATCATGACACCATAAAATTGGTTCCATCTTGTAGTGAAACGGAGGGATGAGTTGTGGGACAATACAGGGCCTCTGCACCCTAATCATCTCCCTAAGTAACTTTGCCTTGCAATGTTGCCCTCTAATCATCACAAGGGAAATCCTAAGTAAGGTGGCAAAGCCTCATTGTACCCATGGTCAGTGCTGCTGAGGGGCTCTTTTTGCTGTTGGTTCTCTCCTTCTTGGTTGAACATTGGGCAAAGGCTCCATTGGCAAGAACTTTCCTCATGTCTCAAGACAGCCAAATGTTGTTTCTGAGATCCTGAATATCAGCTACTGTATTAATTCAGGTCCTGTGTGCAGTATTCTCACGTTTATGGCCATATTTGGTCATCTGATGTCTTCGCTGCTCAAGAAAATGCAATGAAACAGCCAGCAAACAAACCACCAGTAAATTTGAGTGTTTACAAATTGCTGGTGAGCTGCTGTCCAGGCTTGATATCTCAGTCTGATGGGGCTTACAGATACTTCATCTTTTGGGCTGAGAACTCGGTTTCTGGAGGCACAGGTTGGAAAGAACACTTCTTGCTGTAGTCACCAATCCTGAGCATTGGGTGGCTCAGGAGATCTCCCACTGTTGCTTGCAGGTGGAGGACATATTCCAAATTAACAGGAAGAATAAAGTGTTGTATTGCTGTGGGCAAGTAGAAGTCGAAAACTCAGTATTTTACATTGAAACTAATTATTTTAAATATTCAGTCCTCAGCAGTCACAATCTTGAACTCCTCAACAAACTTTAAAGATCCAGCCTACTCCCAACTTTATATTCTTATTGTATGAGAGGTAGTTGGCTTATGCATGCAAATGCAGTTATTCAAGGGATTTTGGTCAAAATATCCTTGTGGGACACATGGATATGTGCATTGAGATTTATACTGTTACCTCTCCAAACTAACTGGTATAGAAGGTTTATATCTGGATGAGGTTGGTGATGTGGGTAAAGTAATCAGCAACTTTCTTGTGCATTGATTTTTTCATATAGTACTCTCTTACTAGAAGTCAGCAGCTATTTTTCCTTTTTAGAGCATGTTGTTGATGTATGCTGATATGTTGGAAAGTACTGAACACAAGATCAAAGGTTGTGTAGCAGAGCACCTTTCATCTTGGACTAATTCCTTGCATCAGCTAATGGAAAGATGGATTTGCTGACCTCTCTAATTGAAGTGACTAATATAACATTTTTGCAGAAAAGCTCCTAATCTATTAACAAATGAGTCATCTTTCATATAGATGCTATTAATTTGAAAATATTAGACTTTCATACATATGTAAATGTTAAAATTCTCTTTCCCATAAGTGCCATAATAATTTATAATTACTTTCATGGGATGCAGGGTTCGCAGAAGCTGAATGTGGCACTTAAGCACCTATTTCACAGATGTAATTTAGGAGGAATCCATACTGTGGATGAAATTGGCTGTGTTGCATATACATGCAAAATGAGATAAGATTGAGCTCTACAAGTTCTATCATGGCTGGCCTGAATATAGATCAGTTTGATATTTGGGTGTTGGCTTTTTTTTTTTTTTTAACAGAAACCTCGTGCACAAGGATCCACTTTATCACCACAGTTTGTGACAAAAGAAACTTATGCTTGCCAGATAGGGGAGACAGAATTTGCAAGGAGTTATCTTACTGCGTTGTAAGAAACTGCAAATGTGCAAGGGCTCTTGTTTCTTTAGCAGCATAAGAACAAACAAATCAAAGCTCTTATTTGTAAATAAATAAAACATGGTGTTTAAGTAGTGTAATGCTAACCCAATTCGGACAGCCTGGTGGGAAATAGAGGTTGAAGTCAGTATGTAAATTGTCGATTCCAATGAGAAATTCCAAACATTTGCCCTAATCCCAAAATGCCTATTCTCAAGAAAGATGAGGGCACTTAAAAAGAATCCAGTTTCTTAGTTCCAGGATCATAGCATGCTGACGTTCAAAGGGTGTGAAATGTAGATTCTTGGAAGATTTGCATGAGAAAAAGCTTTTGAAGCACAGTAAACTAGTGATGTAGAAGTACCTACCTTTGGAAATGTAAACACAGAGTAGCTGGGACTTACTGATATGACTTGAAAAATATTTTTCCTTTGAGTTCTGTTGCCTGCTAGAGCATTTCTGGTGTCTGACAGAGAGCTCAAATTCCCTTAGGAAGTCAGAGAACTATTAGAATTATATTCATAGCTAAAAAGCTGATAAATGTGTGGGTTTTAGGTCTTTAATAGCTTTGCCTATGCCTTATCAGAATTTTTATTCTTACCACACATGTATGTACACAAATTTCTTTAGAATATTTAGAATGTGCACAAAATTATTTTTAGAATAAGTCTTGTTTTTACTGTGCCTGATATATTCTGTAGAAACTGTCCGTATCTATACTTTGACCATAGGAACCTTTATTCATGGTGAGCTGCTTCATGTTTACCATAGATAAAATCTTGTGTGTGGACATTTAGCACTGAGAGCTGCTGTGCTGCACTTACTCTGTTTTACCTTGCAACCCTTTCTTTCTTGGACGGACCTCTACACTGTGTATGAGTTGGTTGCATTGCAGTTTTGGTTCTTCTCTGGCTACAGTTTTACTAGGCTGTTTCTGATCTGTTTCCTTTAAGGCTCTAAATTCATTCCTGTAGGCTCGTTTGGGGTTTGTTGGGGTTTGGTTGGTTTTTTTGTTTTTTGTTTGGTTTTTCTTTTTTTTTTGGGGGGGGGTGTTTTGTTTTGGTGGTTTTTTTGTTGTTTTTTTTTTCCTTTTGTTTGTACAAACAGGGCAAATTAATTAGGCTGCTGCACACTGCCACTTTAAATGGGTCATTTTGTGCAAGTCTATTTCAGCTGACAAATGTATTACTGACAACTTGACCTCTTTCTATATAGCACTTTTTTTACCATCTTGCCCTTCTGCTATCTCAGAGATAATGCAATGTTGTCTTTAAAATACAGGTCTCTTTCTTTGACTCTCACAAATTAAATCCTATTAAAATCACTGCAGTATTTTGTATCTAAGCTTCGTACTATGAAAATCACCCACTCATTTCCATTTAAATCACGGTTTTGAAGCCCCTGGTCCATCTTACAGGGAATATGTTGCATTTCTGGAATCAGCAAGTTCTGTTCCTTCCCAGCCCTGCTGGACACCTGACATTAGCCCTTTTCCCAATGTCTTTGCGTGGGCTGCAGCTGAATGTCAGCAGGGACTCCCTGGGCCAGCCAGGCCATTGCTTCTGCAGGGCATTCAGCAGAATCTATTTCCCAAAAATGCTGCCAAACCTTTAACTCTTTGAGCATGGGAGGGAGTGATTTCACACAGTGACCAAATCCTGCTCTCTACCATTTTGCATGTGGTCCCTTTTGAGCCAAGTGTGGTTCATCCTCTTACAAATGTTTGGAATGCTTTTGTTGTAAAAAACAGGAAAGTTGTTGTCATAATGTAAAAGTTTGTGCCTGTGGATTTGCTGACAAGAAAAACACCTTTTACATTCTCTTGTTTTCTGGTGATACACATTTGAGAAATAGACCTTACAGAATTGTCCTTCTGGAATAAAATGTATCATCATTATTGTATCTTTCCTTTCTAGAGAAATAGCATTTTAGTCATGGTGAACTAAAAACTAAAGTAAGGCACTCACTGTTTATGGGTACTACAAGCACATTTCAGACCTGCAAAGCCTTTTGTAGCTTAAAGCTTGTGTACCCTGTCTTTCTTTGCCAGCTGTAAAAATTATTGGCTGAAGGACAGATAGCTGTAAACTGGCATCTTCCGAAACTTAGTTTTTGTTTGAGTAACAAATTACATTTGTCTCTTTTTTTAAACTTTGGGGTTTTTTTTTTATTCCTGGGTTGGATCCTGAGAAATAAAGACAGAACTATGTGATATGTCATAGAAAAGGAAACGTGTTGGTTTTTTTTAACCTTAGCCAGCAATTAACTACCACACAGCCACTCACTCTTTCCCTGGTGGGTAAAAGTGGAACAGCTTGTGGGTTGAGATAAAGACAGCTTATTAGGTAAAGTGAAAGGATGAGGAGTTTCCATCATCAGGCAAGTGTCCAGCCATTTCAGGAAAGCAGAGCTCCATCCTGAACTGATGGTAACTTGGGATGTCGGATGTCATAAATCCAGGGTCCCACTCTCCTCCTCCTTGCCCCAGCTTGGATTGCTGAGAACATCATCTGCTCTGGGGTATCCCTATGGCCAGCTGGGATCAGCTGTCCCAGCTGTGTCCATTCCCAGCTCCTTGTGCTCCCCCAGCCCCCTCACTGGCAGGGTGGGGTGAGAGGCAGGAAAGGCCTTGGCTCTGTGCAAACCCTGCTCAGCAATAACCAAAATATCCCGGAGTTATCAACACTGTTTTCAGCACAAATCCAAAACACAGCCCCATACCAGCTACTATCAGGAGAAATAACTCTACCCCAGCCAAAAGCAGCAAAACCTGTCCTGTGTGTGTGTCCAAGCACGTCATATTTTCTATATGAAGAAGCCTGGTGGCTGAGCAGAGTGGCAGAAAACTGCCAAATAAGTGTGCATCATAAAGCTCATTCACTACTGGCTTTGTGGGTTAACAGTAGAAGTGGCCAGGAAATTTTCAGTATCTTAATATTTTCAGTAATATTTTTATAAGAAGCTTTTATTGAATCTGCTAATTTCAGCAAAACTCTTGTTAAGATTTTTTTTTTTCCTGTGGAGTGGAATTTCTGATTAAGGATTTGGTAAG
This sequence comes from Brachypodius melanocephalos, assembly GCA_013398615.1. Lineage (NCBI taxonomy): Eukaryota > Metazoa > Chordata > Aves > Passeriformes > Pycnonotidae > Brachypodius > Brachypodius melanocephalos. The sequence goes on from VZSR01001863.1 coordinate 704,577, forward strand.
AGTGAAATGAGATTACCCCAAGCAGGAAATAAAGTGTGGGAACTGCTGAGGGGTCTCTTGGCTAATTTGAACAAAGACCCTGACACTCTTCCCTTTATGACACCAACATGTGAGGAGTGCAAGCTTGAATTTTTTATGTCAGTCAATATTCAGATGTTGGTGCAAAGCAGAATCTCTCCCAGTCCTTTCTGTAAGAATACCTTGTTAAAGACCCACCCAAGAACATCTGGAGTCTCCTTTGTGTCATGTGAAGATGAATAAGAGCTTGAACCTCTCTCTCTCTTCAGGTGGAAGCTTTCACACCACTAAATATTCTAGCAGGACCGCTCTTTTTCTCCCTGTCCTTACCATTACACTACATTCTCTTGCTCATGATTGAGTCTTCAGTGTTCTCCTAATGTCAGAGAAAATTTTTTTGAAGTGCTTGAGTTTTGCAGAATGTAACAATGCTTCCCACCTCACTGTGACACATTTCTGTGACACTGTTATATAATTGCGTGTTAAGTTGTTCCCTCGTTTCTGGGAAAGAGTACATTCTTTTTATTTTTGCTGATTTTTTCAGCCTTCTCTTGAACATACTGTATTTTTTCATGGTGTTCAAAAATTAAAGGAATTTTCTCGGTTTAACCTACTTAGAATTTAAACAGAGGAACTTAACTATGGAAGTGTTTGGTGTCTAGGTGCCTTGCTTGCATTGCAGAACCCAGAGGTCTAATTTAGGCATTTAGATTTCTTGAATAAATTATGGGATAAGTTGTATGTCTGATTACAGTAGTTACACAGTATCTGCAGTATGAATAATGTAAATCAGACATGCAAACCCAAATGGACAGATGCATATTGGAATATTAAACACTGTATCTTGGTAGGTCAAGCTCTGTCTTGCAGAGATGAGTGTGGAAATCCTTTCTTTAAAAAGCACGTCACAATTTAATCCTTTCTTTCAAAATCATGGTAGTAGCAGTGGCTGCCTCCTTTTGATCTAAAATGTAGGGTTAGAATACAGGTCCTGGCTGTAGAATATCAATTAAATTTCGTTTTCTGACTGAGAAAGTTAAAATGCACATCCCCCACTTCCTTTGGAATGGTGAGATGATAAGCATTTAAGTTAGTTGGAAGTATTGCTATTCAGGTCTTTCTGTTCTTATGTGTTCTACCAATTAGAATAAGAAGCTGTGCTCTCTTTAATACTCTGTCAAGTCTACTGAATCTTTAAATATTTTATGCAAAAAGGAAAAGCTTGAACAGAGAGAGATGAAAAGAGCTGCCTGCAGCAAGGTTCCCAAACTCCCCAGCACAGCTGTGGGTGCTTTGGATTACACTGAGACTGCAAGAGCAGGACAGCTTTGGGAAGCAAACACCAGGAGCTTCTCGTCATGGGCTGTACTCACACTGTAGGCTGGAAGCTCACCAGTCTGCCAAGGTGTGGGAAATGCCAGTTTGAGTCCTGCTAGGTGGAGGCAGAGATTGAATCGTGTTCTGCTACTTGGAGATGTAAATTTTGGACTGCTGGATAAAAGTCAAACTCTGTGCAGAGCCTGGTTAGTGACTCGACTCATGGAAGTAATGCAGGCAGAGGAACACCTGATCTCAGAGGTTATGTTTGCACTATGTCCTTTTAGGACTTCTGGTTGAGATGAGCCTGAAGGTGCTCAGCTCTGTCAAGACAAAAATTTGTTGAACATAACCAGTGAGACTAGAGAACTGTGCTTACAAAAATACCTTTGTGATTTGCAGGTGTCGTCGTAATTTTTAGTGATGCTTAAAGACCAGTTTTCATTACTTGACAAAAAACAGGGAGGGAATCCTCAAGATTTGAGATAAGAGCAATAAATTTCAAGCAAAGTACAGGTTTGTAATAATTGCTTTGGCTTTAATTACATTGCCTGCATTAAAAACACAAAAGCACAATTGTTACTTACTTGATAGAGTGTGACATAATGAAGCTCAGTGGTATAAAAAGTATTTTTACATGTTTGTTTCTAGATAAGACTATTTCAACAGTACTTTTCAAGCTTCCTTGAGATCTCTAGTCAGGTCTTAGACATAGCATTAAGTATCAGTGACTAGTGTTGCATGAACTTGGAAAATATTTTACCTTTCTAGAGTGGTTGCTGATTTAAAAGTGAGGTCTGAAAAATGGAAAGAAAAGAGAAGCTAGTAAAGCTTGGCTGCTCCTTCAGAGGGAAAATGATGTTTTCTTTGGAATTATATAGAAGACAAGAAATTTTAACTGAAAAAGTAGTTAAGTTATGATATCAGCTAGTAAAGGATATTGTTCTATTATTCTGAGAATCATAAAAAATTTGGAAAGCAGAGAAAAGAACCCATTTTGCATACATTTTGCATGTTGGAAAAGAGTGGGTGTCGAAAGCACAGAATAATTTTCTGTGGTGTGTTTTCCAGTTACCTTTCACATAATAAAGTTTGTTCTCAACTGAGCAGCAGTTCAGAGAACAGTGGGAGTTATTCATAAGCTCAGCTCTAACTTTTCCTCCAACCCCACCTCTTCATTTTTCCTGGGAAACTGAATTATAGGCAGTTGCTGACCGATTGTCAGGTATTCCAAACTCCCTTGTCTTTATTTCATAGACTGATGGATATCAGTAAATCTTGTTTGTCACTGGTATTATTTTTTTTTCCACATCATGTATTTGAATCATATAATTGGTTTTGGTTTGGTGACCCAAAAGTTCCATGGAGGCATTTCCATGTTTTAGGGGAAATAATTTCTGTGGGTCTGAGACAGAGTTTTTGCCTATATAACCTAAAATGACATTTCACAGCAGATCAGATGGTAAAAATATAAGAATTTGGTTGTGGTGATTTAGGCCATTGATGTTTATAAATAACCCAAGTTTGATTCCGAGACAACATTGAGTAGAGGAAATAATTTCATTTAATAGATGATGTGGTTGTTCAGAAGAAGCTCTTTTCTCGCCTGGGAGAAGGGAAATGCTGAAGTAGCAGTATGTGGAGAGCCAGGTGGAAGCATGTGGAAATTTGTTAGCTGGAGGAACAACACACAGCTGGGCTGTGGATAAGTAGGGCTTCTCAAATACAAATGGAATTAATTCATGTATGGAATTGTAAAGTTATATCTGGTGGGGTTATTGTTTAATTTTAACACAATTTTCGGACATTATCTCACTACTGCTGTTGTAGTCCTACTGACTTTGTTGGTGAGGTATAGGTACAAATGAGGCAAATGTTCTAATGAGTGCAGTAGGTTTTCTCTCACAGCTCAAACAACATACATTAATTGAACAGATGTAGTAGTTTTGGTTGCCTATCTACAGTGCCTCACTACAGGTGGGCAATCAAATGTCCAGTTTCAAGGCTTGGACGTGGTTCTGGCATTCTTACTTTGTCATTTCTCCAAACCAGAGTCAACAACTGAAAGTTGAGATCTTTAATTAAAAAGAAAGTGATTTCTGAAAACATTTTGGAAATCCATATTAATTCCCTTCAGGTATTTTTTCATCTCTTACTTGAAAACAAGTCTGACCATCCACCAATATATAAACACAATGTACCTTTTAGAACAGTGTAATTACTTGTTCTCTCACCTAATATACCTGTGCTACGTTGTCACACAGATTCTATAAGCTGAAGTGTAGTTTTAGATTAACCAAATTGCTAACTGCCAGGTATTTTTTAATTGAAATAGAAGAAAAGGCAATTACAGTATCTTAAGCCAACCACAGAGCTTTGCATTTAAGCTGATTCCAGTTTATGCTGCTGCTGTATAGGATTGTTCCATTTTCTTCTCTGCCAGCTCCTCAAGCACCTGCCACCCCTGCTTTGCACTAGAATCAGCACTGATGTAGCCACACTGTCAACTCAATTGGAGATCTGGCTGCTAAGACGTTTTGTTTGGTTTTTGCTGGGGCTGGTTTTCAGCCATCAGGTAAAGTTCAGATGCTGCTGTCAGTGTCAACCACGAAAGGAAGACAAATAGCAAAGACTGTTCCCTTCGGTGGCGGTGTGGCCTTAGGTGAGCTGAGGGTGTAACAGCAACTTTGGTTGTGAAAAGCTGCTTCTTAGGTCAGAACACAAATGGAGGGAAAGCACTTGGTCAAAAATACTGCAAAGAAAATGGATTTGCACTGCCTTCATGCACTGTTCTGTACAACCAAACTAACCCTATGTATTTCTATAAGAGATTAAAAGTAGGTGACTCTGCTATAATGCTATCTGCTGTCTTTTCATAAAATCACAGAAAGCTTGAGATTGGTGGGAGATCAGCTGGTCCAACCCCTATGCTCAAGCAAGGCCACTTAGAGCCATGCCCAGGACCATGTCCAGGCAGCTTTTTAATCTTCAAGGCATTTTATATAAGAATTATGATAAACATTTTCTTGAAGTAATGCTTAAACCTAAATTATCTTAGTTTCTCTTTTTACAAATACTTGAGTAAAATGAAGTACTTGGATTTGTAGAAAACATTAATTTTGCACCATCTTTGCGTTTTAGACCTCATCAGTGTGTGTCTGCATCAAGCTTGATGATAGAACATAGCTTGTTCTAGTACTTCAGCCTAGTGAATAGTGGAAGTAGCTGTATTGCAGACACTGTTTTTTGTAATATAAATGTAGATCCCAAGGATTAGTGCATCCTTCTTACTCACACTCAGACTAACTTGTAAGCATGTCTGCCTCACTTAAGGGAGGAGAGATGTATCACTCAGTGTGCCTCTCATTCCTGGTATTGCAATCTTTGTGCAGTGTTTGTACTTCTCTGTTATTGGCTTGATACTTCTGTCTTGCAGAGAAGAAAAAACATAATTATCTAAATATAAAGTGAGGACTTCTTTGTGGGCAAACTGTGCTTCTCCTGTATTGTCCCATTGTATTAACCCACTGTATTCAGTCATAGAGACAGGATTTATTGTCTTGCACAACAACACATTACTGCTGATCATTTGATTGACTTCATATTCCTGTTTGTAAGGTGGTAATTTCTCATCTGTGCTAAAATCCTCATGCATTAAATTTTATGACGTGACTCTTTTCCGTATGCAGCATTTATCCAGTTTTCTAGAGCTGTGTTTCTTCATTACATGCTGAAGTTTCTTCTCTAAGTGAAATAGGGTATCTCTGCTAGGTGTAGAGTGTGCTGACAACCTTGGGAGCCTTCACAGCTGATTAAGTTTTGTGGGTGATATGTAAATTCTAATAGGATTGTGCACCTCTGCTTTGCCAAGATAGTAATTCTATAATGATTCTGGGTCCTCTTCTGCAGAATTATTCTTCAGGGCAGGTGAGCATTTGAAAGGGTATTGACACAAGTTGCTGGAAGCTGACATTTTCCTGTTTGAAAGAGTCACTCTCTCAAATTGATGCAAGTGGAAGATTCACTCAAGCAAGAGTCTCTTAAGTGTTAAGCAGCCTCTACCAGGCATAGAAAGAGGAACTTGAACTTTCTGTAGTATAACCCAGTTCCAGTTTTTAAAAAACCCCAGTGTTGGTCTCTTGGCATTGTGGTTTCCTCTTGGTTGGTGGTTCAGGAGATGTGATGTGGCTCATGCTGTTTTCTTTATTTCTCCAGTGGAGGGAATCCTCTGATTTTCTTTATTTTTTCTTTCAGCACATGCAGATGACTATCCAGGCTCTCCAGGATGAGCTGCGCATCCAGCGGGACCTGAACCAGCTGTTCCAGCAGGACAGCAGCAGCAGGAGCAGCGAGCCCTTGGTGGCAGAGCTGACCGAGGAGAACTTCCAGCGCCTGCACGCGGAGCACGAGCGCCAGGCCAAGGAGCTCTTCCTGCTGCGGAAAACCTTGGAGGAGATGGAACTGCGGATTGAGACGCAGAAACAGACCTTGAATGCACGGGATGAGTCCATCAAAAAGCTGCTGGAGATGCTGCAGAGTAAAGGTCTGTCAGCAAAGGCCACTGAGGAAGACCATGAGCGGACACGACGGTTGGCTGAGGCAGAGATGCACGTGCATCACCTGGAAAGCCTTCTTGAACAGAAGGAAAAAGAAAACAACATGCTGAGAGAGGTGAGTGACCAAACTCAGCATTCATCTCCAGTCTTAAACTCCTCTCTGTCTCCTATCCATTTCACAGATAAAAGGAAAGAATCTTCCATCTTTATGAGCTGTATTTTACACTAGATTTGACAGAATTTTTGCCTATTTTAAAACTTCTTTATGGCTTTCTTGCATGTACCTTTCGAGGTTTTGTGCTGTGGCCCCCACTTTCCCTGTAAGTCTCCATAGGAAGCTCTGGAGGTGAATTGTCCCAAAGCCTGTAAAATGAATTCTTCTGTTCTATTGTCATTAGAGAGAAAGTACCTACCTGTATTTAGGTGAGAGCAGAGAGAGAGATCTTTGCAAGAGTAATGAATGATTGCTCTACAGTTTCCATGGAAACAGTCCTCTTGCTGTGAAGGGTATTTGATAAAACTATTAGCTGCCCTGGATGCACAGCCAAAAAAAAAATTTCTTAAAGGGACACTACTGCACACATAGTAACCCCTTCTCACCATCCATCTGAAAAGAGAAAAACTATTGTTAGGTCTATATTGTACCTTAAAAGAGAACAATGGCAAGCATTCTTCACTATTAATCATTTCAAGCTAATTATACCAAAATATAGTCTATATAGAATACAAATATTTTAGTAAAACGAATGAAAATTAATGAAAGAAAATGAATTACTGTGTAGCCAGTGCCAATACATTTTTTGATATTATTAAATGCATTTTGCTCTTGTCAACCAGCCTCCTAAAGTAATTGAATATCAACTTCTAAAAGGCTGGTAATTCAGCATGGATTGTGTAGATGCATAGATAAATATGTGTATCCATGGATTCCCTAGTGCTAAGATTCTGTGTAGAGATTATTTTACATCTGTCGACTGAAGGCATGAATTGATAGCTATCCATGTATGTGTACCGTGTGTATGAATCTACTGACCTGTTCTGCACATTGGTGTCTGTCTCATGGTTCAGCATTTTTTGGAAAACTCTATATGTACATAAGATTTAGGGCCTCTCTCTAAGAAGTCAGGAAAGCAAGGCCTGGAAGAGTTTTTTGAGATGAGTGTATGCAGCACATAAATACTTCTTAATACCTCTTATTCATATGTTTTCCAGGGCCTGACCCACAGTGCTTGTGCTCTTGCAAGCATTTATGTAAGGAAGCTGGAGCCCATTGCATTTCTGAGCCAGATTTAGGCCAGATTTATTTTTTTAGAGCAGTAATCTCTTGAGTGTCTGGAGTGAACATAATATGATTCCAGAGTTTCTGCACTACAGTTTTTTCCTTTATTTAGCAACCAATGATAATTCTGTTCCAATTCTTGTAACTATTTGAGGAAGAGCCTCAAATGGCTTTCATTTGTTTCTGCTCTAAGTCCAGCAACATAAATGAAAAGCTGGCAGGAGCTGTGCAATTTTTGAAGAACGTGGTCATGTTTGTTCCTGCTGCTGATGAGTAGATATCGTGACATAAGAATTCGTGTTTCATTCACACATATTTGGAAATCATCGGTTGTTTAAATCCTGTCTTTGTGGTGAAAGACTTCCCAGAGGAGGCAGAGATGACCTACTGACTTGGAAGTGCAAATGCGATTTATCAAAGGTTTTAAAATTAATTACTTCTTGCTGCTTACCTGGCCCTGATTCTTTGAGAAGTGTAAGCTGGGTGTAATGTCATCTGTAGCCCAGACCATGGAGATGATTGTGGGATCCAGGTGTGAAGCTGAGCACTCTCATAGCCTCAGAAACATGGTGCCATGTTATCTCCTTATGGAACTGGGTGACAGCAGGAGTGCCTTTGTTTGTACATGTGTGCTGTCCTTGAGCTCTGAGCAAGGCTGAGCTAAGTGACCTCAGACTTACCTGCATCCAACTCAAGTCTCATGCTTTGGGCTCTGGCAGACTGGAGAAAATCAGAGGAGCTTGCAGCTGACTGCAGCTGACTGCCTGAGCATCCAGGTGCTCTGCAGGATTTGGTTCACAGTTGCTATCCCTGTTTCGACTTGGAAGTTGTCTCTCTTAGGTGTGTCACCTGTCAGGTGTGACTGTGTCACCCTCCTCAGCTGACCCTCTGTTATGTTCATCTGTATTTCCATAGTTGTAGGTTATTTTAGCCCTTTGCTACCCTGGATATTAATGATGGAATTTTTGAGCTGCCTTGAAGAAATGAATCTACATTCTTGCTGGTTCTATATCTAGCATTCCCAGTATCTGGAAAGGCATGCTAATCTTCTCTCTAAATACTGCTGTTAAAGGAAGCATTAGTGTCTCAAAGGGATTTGCAAGAGTTTGGGAGGTCAGTTCGTATTTCATGTCCTAACACATTAGAAAATGTTAACAGTACTTTTGATCATCTTAGCAAAAGAAGTTCTGAGATGTCAGAATCCACTAGTACTGTTTCTGTCTCTGCAAGGGTGTTAGATTTCTGTTACAATATTTGCTGGAAATAATACTAAAGATCTACATCTTGAAGCAAAAGGGTATCCCTCAGTTCTCCTACTTTGAAACCTCCATGTGATTCAAAGTGTGATGTTGAGACTCAAGGTCATCAGACAGTGCTGTTACAGTGGCCAGCAGTGTGACCTTGAGAATTAAATGCGAATTAATAGATTTCTTCAGGTTTTGCTGTTGCTGTTATTGTACTAAAGATTGCACGATTTTTTAAAGAAAAATAAATTCTAAGAGAGGTCAGAGTCGTGGTTGTGATAAGATTATAACTGAGTGCCACTCACAGTTTTAGGTTATTATATCCATTCCAAGATCTCCCTTTTTCTAGGCTGAGAAATCCAGTGCTGCTTAATTGTTCCTCATATAAAAGACATCACATATTTTTATCATCTCCCAGGGCACTGTCTCCCAAATCCAGATTATGAAATGGATTCTCCTGCAGCTGCTGAGAGGTATTTCCATAAGCAATTTGACTCTCTTGGGCTTTTCCCAATTGCCCTGACTTTTGAGGATCTCAAGAAATTATTCATATAAATCCATGGGAAAGTTATTTTATCCAGCATAGGATGTATTCAGCAACTGTTACAGAGGACATTCTCTCATTAACACAAATAACTAAAACTTAAATGTCTCATTGAACATCAGAATGCCCTGACTTCAGCAGATAACAGTGTGGCTGCATCACATTCCTCTACCCTGAAAAACAAGCTTAAGCTTCATAGCTTATTAAAAAAAATGGCTGCTATTTTGAACACCTCTTCTTCAGTCTTAGTGGCAATTGTTGTTGTTGGTATTCTAGACTTAACTTCCAAATACAAAATTATTTTCATACCAGGAAAAAATACTTGATGAAATCCAGCAGCTGGACTACAGCTTCCAGAATAGCTCCCAAGTTGCATTAACTGTTGCCTCTTTGTTCCAGTGAAGAATTTTCAGTGGTGGTGCATAGCTCCAAAGATAACCAAGCTTGCTGTGCTCTTTCTGACAGCCTCCCTGCTCCCCACTCCCCAAAGTGCCAGATGCACTGATCAGAAATGGGCTTTTCTCAGCTACACAGATTAACAGCCCAAATATCAGGGCAACTTATGGCAGAATATGATGTGACTGCATCCAGACCTGGTGTTCCAAACCCTTGGAAGTACTCTGGGCAGACTGTGACTTGTAAGGATGGTCCAACAGGGACTGTAAGTGTAGATGGCTGACCACAACCATTTATATGGAAACAGAAAGAAGGCTGTTTATCCTGAAGGTTTTTTCCTTCAGAAGGCATTTCTAGAGTCAAGGCTTGCATGTTTCAATAGTGTGGAATGAGGGAAGAACTGACAGGAGCTTTATACTTTGTGTCCAGAAATGGTTTAATAGTAAATTACAGTTTTGACTTTAATTTTTAATTTTTTTTTCATAATTGGCCCCATTCAAACAAGATGGATTTTTATTCTAGCTGAGTACAAAACTGAATGAAGGAGTTAGGGATGGAGTGCTTAACAAATAAAGGGAAGTTTTGTATGTGAAACAGACACTGAAATGGGTGGTTCATGAGGACGCTAATTCACAATGAGCTTAAGGAAAGAGGCTGTGGCAGAAAAAGCTGTTATTTCTTTCCTTTCTGAGTGTTTGATGAAATGGCAACCCCACAAAGTGCTGTTTGTGCAGTGCAACACAGTTCTCTAGGATGGCCTTACTGCAAGGAGGCCTCTTTGTGGCTGTTTGGAATAGAACAGTGCCCACGTTACCCTAATTAGGAATAAGCACTGGATGTCTGTCAGCATCCCTGCTCTGTGTCCCGTAGGCAGAGCTCTGGCAGAGCAACAGGCAGGCTCTCCAGGGATCACACAGGTGGATTGAACACGAGATTAGTCAAACTTCCCCCTGTGGTGGCCAAAGAGCCACCTTTGTGGCTGTTTGGAATGGAACAGTTCCCACTTGAGCCCAGGAATGAGCACTGGATGTCTGGGAGCATCCCTGCTCTGTCCCGTGGGACAGAACTCTGGCAGAGCAGGAGACAGGCTCACCAGGGATCATACAGGTGGATTTGACCTGGGATCAACCAGACTTCCCCCTGTGGTGGCCAAAGAGCAGCAACAAGGGCCTCAGGGAGGAAGGAGGGATGTGGCACCTGCTGTCCCATCAGAGCCCTGCTGAGCTGTGCCCAGTGCAGAGGGGTCGCTTCCCTTGTCTGACGGCGTTTTAATGAGCTCTGACAAGTTTTACAAACAAATTATTTTTCCATGGGCATGTTAAAATTCTTAAGCTTTTCTGCTCCAGGCTCAGAGGAGGATTTAGAAATTTTAATTGGAGCAATTAGAGTTAACTCAAGGAACACTTTTGTCCTGTGCCCAGATTTTGCAAAATAAATATGATACTTCAAGAGAGAAGTTTTGTTTGCAGGAGTAGACAGATTCAGTAACTGGAACTCTTACTACCATCATGCTTGGGGATATCTTTCTGATGAGGTAAAAAATGAAATTTCTGCTTTTTTATTGCTGCTTCATGCTTTTGACCTTTTAGAAGCAAATGGGAAAAGGAGAAGTGATTTAAATCAAGATAATTTAAATAATTATGTCTTTGTTAGAATTGCTTTTGTGGTCTGCAGGTAGTTTTAAAACATACAGAGGTTTTGTCAGTCAAAATTTGAGAAAACAGTCTATTGCAACTTCAAAGCATGCATAATGTATTTTTTTATGCATTTAATTTTTTTAAAATACCATTTTAGTTTGGAATATTCTATGTCTCCTTAGGTAAGAATGACAGGTAAAAATGTTCAAACATATATGAAATTATTTTCATTTTTCCTCAGTGCAGAGGTTGGTAGCTTCATAGTTCTCCAAAAGTTGAAAAATCAGGTTGGAAAATAATGTATTTGTTTTCTGTTTCTAAAACATCTTATTCTAGCATGGCAAAATTCTGATTTTTATACAGTAATTAAATAATGTGTGGGTATTAAGCAAATGGAAAAAAGCAGAACTCCAGTCATCTGTTAGGATACTTTTTCTGCATTATAATTATGGTTTCATCAAAGTGAAACAATTCATAAAATTTCAGGAGGTTTTTTTCCAATGACTTTTCTAGCATGTGCATAAATTATTTCATTCTTGTACTTATTTCAAAACAATTTTTTCCTATATGATTGGGCTAGTCTTCAACACACAGGAGAATTTCTTAGTATTTCATTTTAGCACTTCCATACCCTTCAGGTAGGATTTTTAAAACTATGTGAAACAGTGCATAAATCTGTCTGGGGATTAGGGGTTTAAAATGCTTAAACTTCAATGCCTTTTGATGTTTTGTTACATTAGAAGATTTTCTTTTTCAATACATGTTAGTTGATTTACTTTGTTTACAAATTACATCTTAGGTATGCTTTCCTTGGAGATGGTCACGTTATCCTGCACTTTTCTTCAGTAGAAGTGAGATTTGTGGAAGTTTGTTTCCACAAATGTCAAACTTTGTAGGAAGGAAAAAAACCGTGAAAATACCATGAGCAAGTTGGAAGCTCATTTAAGTACATAATGAGTGCTTTTGCACCTTAAATAAGAGGAAAGAGAAAAAATTAGTAACAGCACACATGTAAATCAAGTTCTACAGGATTAAGATTTTAATTTTTAATTGACTTTTCTTCAGCTTTTGAATTCACACTTCGGTAGTCAGATTTCAACACAATGACTTGCTACTTACAACTAATTGAATGGTTTGAATTAGTGCTCTTCTTACCTTGCTTTTATTCTAATGCCAAAATTTTGAGGGATTTTGCTTTTGTTTCCTGATGATTAAAGTACTGAGATGAGCAGGAAGCTGAGCTTTAATTTTCACTTTAGGTGGTGCCTTTGTTAACAAACTTAAGTGTCCTAATATATGAGGTTTTAATTGGATTTAGAAATAATCATCTCAATGGATTAATACAATTGCAAAACAGAGATGAGTTTCTTTAGCTAAGGGTAACTGAGCTTCAAAGCAACTGGCACCCTCCATTATCAATGTGTGTGCAACTGCCAGCACATCTTTCAAAGTTCTGCTCTTTATGAATACAGGCACTTTGGTTTTTTTCAGGGAATTATGTTGATTGGGTTTGCAAATGCAGGAAGTGACAAGTGGAAAAATGCAGAAATAATTTCCGTAGGAACTTACCATGATTACTGCTTCTAGACTTGTATAACTATATCCTTTTAGTAGCAAAAACTCTAATAGCAATGAAATAAATTCTACAGGACTCTTATATGTTCTTTTTTCAGTTCATTTTTACATCTTGCTGAAGTAGAAGTTAAAATTATTGGTATGGAGCTGAAAAAAAATGCATAAAAAATCCTGAAACCAAACAATCATGATACTACCCAGTCACCTTCTGGCACCAGGTAGTAAAGATATTTATATAAATGAGTCATGCAGATTAAAGGGCTCTCCCACAGGTTATTTCATGCAACCTTCTGCTCAAACCAGCAATTTCAAGCGGCGGGGATTCCACAGCCTCTCTGGGCACCTGCTCCAGCATTTGGTTGTTCTGCTGGTAAATTTTTTTTCATATTAGCAGGTCTAAATTTTCAGTGCTGCAAATTCTGCCTGTTGCCTATCATCCTTCCACTTCTGAGAAGACTTTTGCTTCCATCATCTCTAGAACTCCAGTTAGTTGTAGAAGGCGTCAGGTTTCTCCCCAAGCCTTTTCTTTTCAGCTGAACCAACACCTTTCTCTCCCCTTGCATCGTTGTCTGTCAGACTCTGCTCACTCAGATTTTCAGTGGCTGCCTTGTGCTGGGGAGCCCAGGACTGGGCACAGTGCTCCAGCAGTGCTCTCACCAGCAGGGCTGCACACAGGGAACATCTGCTTGCCTCCTCCTGCTCCTGCACTCCTGCTCCTACAGCCCAGGGGGCAGTTGGGCTGCTTTGGGGCTGTCTTGGTTTGGAAAGACAAGTGTCTGCTAGGGAAAGCTGGAGCTTCCCTTGGAATGGAGAATGTAAACCTCCTCTCTCTAAAGTATTATAATTTTGCAATTATGGGGGGTATTAGGCAAAGATATGGGAATGGGAATGGGAATAACAGTGCTTTTACTAGGAATATTAAGAAATACAAGTGTAGTAGTACAAAAAAGCAAACAAAGAATCCTAGAAATGCTGACAGTCAGAATATGGCTTGACACCTTGTTGTCAGGGTGTTGGGACTTTTGGTTACATATTACAACCCAAGACAGGGTTTTTCCCACATCAAGGGCACATGGTTTGATCCAATTCATGTCTTCCCTAAATTCCATCTATCTGTGAGCTGCTGGGAGTGCTGTCTGTCCCGTGGCTTAGATCATGAATGAAGGCACTAGTGAGGGTTGCCAGGAGAAGCTGCTGGACCTCACACTGCTGATCTGCACCAAGCTTTGAGCTTCACAGCCCAGCTCATTTCCATCTGCTTTAACCACTTACCCAGCCTGTGCCTCACAAATTTACCTCCAGGAGTGTTTGGAGGCCTTGGGACGTGGAACACCCCTTGCTCCCCACTTAGCCACACAGCCAGGTAGAAGAAAATCAAGTTATTCAGGTATGATTTGTCCCTCTACACAACTAAAGATCTACTTAGCTATCTTCTATAGCTACTAAATAATTTTTGGAATTCACAATGGTCATTAATACTGAGCTGATGGATGCTCCTGAAATTTTTCTTTGGTTGTAATGTTTGCATTTCATTGTAATTAATTGGAACTAGGTTGCTAAAGTCTAGGTAGACAGAAGAGCCATCTGGGAGACTAAACTTTAAGTTCAAAAGATACATAACATTCACTTAGTAAGGCCTGGAGGATAAGATTGGAGAATAAAACCAGCTTTTAGTCAAAACTGGCCAGTCCAATGAAAGATGCAATGATCCATCACAGGACATTGTAATTGCTTACTCAAAGATATGGATTGTACAGTTAAGATTTAAAAAAAGCCCGAATCATGACTGTGCTTCTAATTACACATAATGTTTTTAGTGACTTTAAAACAAGAAATTAATGTCCCATTTTTGTTACTCTCTATGTGGAATGTGCTGCCTGATAATGTAAGTTTAGCAGGAGATGGAAGGCATGCCCTTTACTGCTTTGGAAATTGCTTGTCTTGTGGCTACTGAGAGAGAAGTTACTGTGTTTTTTAAGCATATAGCCCACCCCACTACAAAAACATCATTGCTTGAAAGTGCACCTTCACATTTGTTCTAAATACCGTGCAAAATCAGACACAGGATCAACGGAGAGAATAACAATGAATGATGTGGGCAGGTTATGAAGGAAGAAAAGGTTTCGACTAAATTCAACCCTCATTATTATGCATGTGTGTATAATTTACAGTGATAATACTGCTCAGTATTGAGGACTCCTTTAATTCAAAACGATATTCTCTGATTTTGAATTATTTAAAAAAAAACACCCCATGGACTTTGTAACTATTTATGGTGTGTTCAAATCACTTTATCACAGCTATTCTTTACATTCAGTGTTCTCAGTGTGTTTGATCAGCTGTTCCATGTAATTATACTGACCAGAAAATTAAGAGTATTGTTCCTCCTAGGGGCACTGTGCTGCCTTGCAGAACTACCTGGCAGATGTAATGATGATACACACCTTTAGTTAATTTCTTTTTCTGTGGTAGATTTTCTTGAAAAGGAAGATAGATATTCTTATTTAAAAATTAAGATGAAATATAAACCCCAACTCTGGAGAAAGTACCTTATTTAGAATTTCTGACTATTTCTAGCCTTCACTTTCTAGTTATTGAATCTTAAAGATTTTTTTTGCCAGAACAACCCATTTTGGATTTTTGTTGCATTTGAATGTACTTTAGAGTTGGAATCAATTTGCACCATAATTTAGTTCTTCCTTTTTGCTATCACTTTTAAATGAAGGAGTCATTGAACATATGAAAGCAATAAAAACATAAAAGAGATTGATATGAGCCACCCTTTGTTATAATAATTGAATTTACACTCAAAGGTGAAAAGATGCTAAATTTTACTAACCTGTTAGGAAACAATAGCAGTTACATAAGAAAGTTCTTAATATGTGAAAGTAAAGGAAGACTATTTATCAGAATTAAGTATTTTTAAGTATCTTTATCAGTATTACTTTATCAGAATGGATAACTTGTGAGGAATAAAGGACTGGGTTTCTGTTTTTCTGATCCTGATATTTGTATTTGGCCGTATATTTTTAACTATTACACAAAATCCTGTTTTACACATTCAAATCTTAATTTTCCTCCATCTATGGGAGGAACATAATCTGAATATATCAGAGATAGGCTACATTAGTACTTTTCCATTCTGCCACTGAAAGCCATGGATGCAGCCTGTATTTCATACTTCAGAAGGGGATCTTTGCACTGCTTTCCTTCAGCAATCTGTGCTCCAGAGAGGCTCAGGCTGCCTGCAGCTTTTTTCTCAGGCTCTTCAGGATCACAGGCATGTTGCCAAAATTAAGCCCTTCCTGTGCAGTCAGGAGCTGGGAGGTGTTATTTTTCAGCAGGTTATGTCATCCAAATCACAGTGGAATTACTAAAGGTGATAGAAGTAGGACATTTCCTTTGCTGAAGTGCAGAGCATCACTTCAGACAGAGGAGGTACAGGCATTTCTCAAGAAGGAGCTTGGAAGAATTTTCTCTTTGGGAAAACCCTGAGCAATGGTGGAAGCAGACACTGTTGTGTCAGCATCCATTTGCAGACACGTATCCCACCTATCCCAATTCCATAGCAGTAGCTGATTTTATATTCTCTGGTCGAAAAAAGTGTCTCTGCACAAGTGAAAATTACCTAACTACTAAAATAAAAATACTACAGTGTCCAAAATAGATTTATGGCGTGTTAATTTTTGACCTTCTTATCCTTTGTTTTCTCAGTTGCTAAAAGCTCACAAGAGTTTGTTTTAATTTCTTTGAGTAAATCCATTTAGGGAATGTAGGTACAGGTAAGTAGAATAATAATGGTATTGCTCCACTCTAGTCTGTGTGGTGCCAGTAACATTTGTGCAGAGGCTCTCAAGTTTTTTGCTGACTCTAGGAGAAACAAATCTGTTCAGAGGGGTTTTCAGGTTTATTTTTTCAGGAGGATTTTTTTTTTAATTTCAGAGAATGTCACTGTACACTGTGAACACACTTGTAAAAATAGCTTCTCAGAAAATACACAAATATAATGTTTAAAACCAGAGCCACCTTCTATTGGATTTCTTGTTATTACCATTCACAACCATCAACTTATGCAAATGGTCTTATGCCATACTTATGCAAGATTCTTGTGGCCCTTAACATGTCTCAGCACATTTCAATCTTGCTCACTTCAGAGCTGTGTAAGAGCTTCACAATCTTAAAGTAGTGTTTTCAGTATTTTTGAAAAGCACTGTGCAACTCTGCCTTTTTTGTTTAAATAATTAATCATGTGGAGGTAGTTGCATGAATGACTGCCATACAGAATTTTAATTCTTCACCATGTCTATTGAAAATACAAATTTGTGGGTGGCTCTTGGGATTTGTCTTCCAGGGGTTTGAGGGGAGTGGATGGATAAACTGTGTCTGTGGGCACGTAACCCAATCCATTGTTAGGTTAACTGGCATCACAGTTTTGCTCAGTGGGCACCAAAGTGTTTTTCTGGCATATAAGATCAACATTCTAACAAAATTCACATTCCTGCAGGTAACATTAGAGTGTGCTGTAAAGACAATACTGTTTGAAGACCAAGAGTGAAAGAATGTTAATAGTTTCTATATTTTTACACTATTTTAATAGTTTCTCCTCTTTTTACACATTGGCTTGAAACCTCAGCTTTGTATGATAGAACAAGTTGTTTCAGCTTTCTGTAATTTTATCCCTCAGCTAACAGTTTGAAGCATGATATTTCTGAATTTACATCAACAGAAACATCACATGGATTTTGTGTCCTCCTTTCTGCATCCCCTGAGCCTCTAGAGCAATGTGCTGTGCAGGCATGTATTTCCAGGTGTGCTCAAGGCCAAGAGCCTTGAGAAAGATTTGCATCCTGTATAGTTAAATGTTGCCACTCCGGGGTAAAAAATGCTGGAAAAAGAGAGTTAACAACAGGTGCACCTTATAACTTGTTGAAATAGAAACCACCGTGTTGCTGTTTTTCAGTAAGCTTCTAGCCAGGTGCATTATGTGTATGTCTTCCATGAGATACTATCAGGAGTTCAGATTAGTTTAGCAGGCAGATGATAGAGCTTTGTAGTAAACCCAGCTGTCATTTCAAGTTTGTTTTCAGTAAGAGAGTAGTCAAAGGTGCAGTTTGTGCTGTGCCTTTTTAACTGGGGCTGAGATTCTGTTGAATGAGCTTTTGGCAATCCTTTCTGTGATAGGAGAAGTGATAAAATGTGTGAACTTGGCAACATCAGAAAGCAGCATTGAGTTATGCTCTGTATTAGAAAGAGAAGCTTCTAGTAATTATGTTTGTATTGGGGCACTGCCATTAGTCTAACCCCTGCTTTCATTTCTGCTGGGACAGGAAATCCATCGTCGATTTGAGAATGCTCCCGACACGGCCAAGACAAAGGCTCTCCAAACTGTTATTGAGATGAAGGTAAATGACTGTGGATGGGCAGCAGTATTTTATGCTATTTTATTGTCTGTAATTATTTTATGTGTTACTATTGATCACTGAAGAGACAGGCACAGTAGAAACTTGTCTTCTGTCTGCCTGCAGCAGCAGATACAGATTTCTTACAGTTAACCAAAAGCTCATTGTATTACAAGAATGGGAATGATAGATTAATATGAAAGATTTGTGAGATTTTATGATGTGGCTTCTTTTCTTTTTATGTTATCAATGTTTGAAATACTGCTTTACATTCTGTGTATCAGAGTTAGCAAACTCGCCACCCACTTTAAGAATGGATCATATAGCTAGAAATATGTCTGTATGCCATCATAAACCTAACTTTCCTAGATGAATTTGTGATTGAATTCTTAAGCCATTAGCTTAAGTATTTACTGGACTGATGGCAATTGGCCAAGAGCTCAGGAGCCACAATCAAATGTGTGGTTTACACAGCTTTATGCAATCATATTTCATATTGTATTGCTCATAAAGTACATCAGACAGGGTTTGGACAAATAGAGTTGAAAAATTGGAAACTGTCTTTGCAAGCTGTTCTTTTTCATTTTGTATCCCTCCATTTTATTTTATTTTCCTTCCTTTTTTCTCCTGCAACTTTTTCCATTCCGTATCAGTGTTTTACATCCCGTCTTTCTACCCTGAAGCTTTTCATTTGCTGTCACTTTTATTAGTCACCTTTGTGGTCCATAGTAATGAAAACTAATTGACCATCTGGTAACATTAAGTGTCTTTACTATCAAAGAGAAACACAGGGGCATTTCTGGGAAATTATGTGAGCATTGAAACTAAACACTGTTGTTGATTTCAACATACCACTTCACCTTGCTACCTCTATTTTTTTTGTTGCAAAAATCTACTTTTATCAGTTTTTAACTTCAGTATCAAACATTAAGCAGGAGATATAGTTAGATCTTCATAATGATGCTTTTAAAAAAAATCTCATGTCATGAATGAAAACCTGTATGTGTAAAAATGAGCTTTTTGTTCAGCTGTGCTTTGGTTATCAGACAAAGAAAAAATTAGAAAGGTTTTGTTTATGAAAGTCTGTAGTATAGTTTCAGATCTGTCTTTCAGGAAAGACTGAATATTTTGGGGAAATGAAATAAGAAAAAATAGACTGCTTTAAGGGATTATAGTTCCTAAATACATATCCATGATGATGAGTGTGCCTGAAGCTCTGTGTGATATGTGAATCTGTTCTTGTTGCTCCTAACACAAAAGCCTTCAAAAGAAACAGCAAACCAGGTACATTGAATGAATACACTGATCATCCTGTAAAAGTAGGAGGATAATGATAGATTGACTTGTTTGTTTTTCCAGATGGTTATTTTTAACCCACTGAAATGTTTTATACGTTGTACATGTGAGCCAGAATCCTTTACTGCTTTATCCAATAAAAAATAGATTGTTGCACATTTTCCTTGCTTCTGGTGCTTTGCTGTTCCCCATTTGTGACCCCACTTAAATTAACTAGTGGCACAAACCAAATTTTTTGCCATTCTTGCAGTCACGTTTTGCTGTCCATTCAATTAGAATTAAATGTGTCTGGTTTGTGCTGGCTTTGAAAAGGCAACTTTTCTTCATGTTCCTTTATTTATTCATCCTGCATGGTGTTCCTGCCCTGAACCATGTTTTCTTTCAGTACTAAACTCTTGCTTTCCTTGAAAGGTAAAAAACAAATTGAAAAATGAGTATCTAAACACTCATATGTAAAGAGTTGAACACTGATTTCTCTAAGAACTTCCTAAGTAAATTTCAAGGGCATTAATTTCTTGGACATGTATCTCCTTTTGTTTTGCTCCAGCAGTGCATTAACAAATCATCTAACTGTGTGTCTTTACCCATCTCCTCTAATCACTTTCAGGATTCAAAAATCTCTTCCATGGAGCGTGGCCTGAGGGATTTGGAGGAGGAGATTCAGATGCTGAAGTCCAATGGAGCCCTGAGCACAGAGGAACGTGAGGAGGAAATGAAGCAGATGGAGGTGTACCGTAGCCATTCCAAATTCATGAAAAATAAGGTATTGAGAAAACAAATGGCAGCCGTATGTTCAACTGAGCTGAGTGAGCAGAGGAGGGAAGTGTTCATGCTTTAGGTAGGAGATGTGGTCTGGGTTCCCAGTCAAAAGATGGGAAACAGAATTCATTTAATACCTGCTGTGAAGCCACTAAAACAACTTAAAAATATTTAAGAAGATTTTAAATTCCAATTTGAAAATATTATAATAGTGTTTCAGTAAGATCAGTAGCCTAAGTTCTCCTTTTATTGTCACACCTGATACTCTTTTCTTTCTTTTCTTTTTTTTTCTTCTGTGTTTATTTTTAGACCACTGCTAATCCATTATTGGTTCGGGTTTTATTTGGTCTAAAGTCTTTCCGAAGGTAATTTGTGGAAAAAATAATACTTTTTTTGCAGCTGTTGCTGTATAACTGTTTGGCCTTTTCATTATTTAAAAGCTAAGAAGGGTGTCACAGTGATGACTTTCTATTACACTCTCCTTCCAGTAGTGGAGTCAGCATGAGAGTAGAGTTTACAACACTGCTGACATTAATTTTTGGTGCTGACATTAATTTGCTGACATTAATGTTGTTTGGAATACAGGACAAATACAGCAGCGAGAGATGTTGGTCCTCAGGTGTAAAGACAGACACTGGCTGTTGAATTGTCTATACACAAAAGTCAATCCATTCTTTTTTTCTCAGTCTTTTAGTGGCTCTTAACATTCTTTAGTGAAGGTTCAGGCCCTCTTGTTCAGTAAATTTAAGTCTGTTGTGAACAGTCCTTTCTTAATTAGCTTATGTGTACTCCCTGCAAGCAATGTACAAACCCTGGAAAAGAGGTTGAAAATTACTCTGCTAGGTAATGAACAATTGTAATTCACTGCATTTGTCCTACTTGAAATTATTGGTCAGAAAAAGAATGCTGGTTGAAATGTCTTGGAGAAAGCAGTACTCCTTGCCCCAAAGCAGATCCATGTACTGAGTTTGTGTTCCTTCCTCTTGCCTCACACCATTTCACTGAAACACCTCCAGATAACTCCCTCTGTTCTTGTGCTCTTTATCCCACTGGGTTGCTTCTAGGAACTGAAGGAATTCAGTTCCTTAAATTTTACTAGATGCTTAATGAAATCCCGGTGCATTGCTTGTGGGAATCATTTGAACCAATTCACTGCTCAAATTCAGAATGGGGGAGGAGATTAGAGCACCACTCCCTTCCATCTTTTCTTCTTTCTTTCCTTCTTTCATGGTTAGCAACTCTTCAGTTTCTCCTTGTCCTCTCCCTGTGTGGATCTATAGATCTGGTCAGCTACTTGATTCCTGGACCTCTTCTGTCTCCTGGTCTGCTCACTTATTTTCCTGCAGAAAATTTGTTCCTTTTTGGTATCTGTTTGCTCATGACTCATGACCATCTCCAATCCTGATGTCTTTGCTGTCCTGCCTTGTTCTGTAACTGCACAGCATTTATTTTTTCAGCATTATATTGTATAAGTAATTTCTGGTTGTAGCTTGACAATTAAGATTATTTCTCTTAAGCTGAAGTATGTCCTTTATCCTGTTGCAATTTCCTTATGAACTGCAGTTTCAAAACTGTTGGGATAAGTGCCATGTGCTTGCCATATGTAAACATAACCATAACTATATATCTTCTGTTTCATAATCAAATTCTTGTCTGACAACCTATATGAAATTAAACAGACATGAAACTTTTGAGAAGACTTGATGAAGAATGGAAGAGAAAATGAGTGACCAGTGCTGATCCTTCTGTTCAGTTCTTTGTCACTTTCAGTTACTTGGACTGAAACAGGCTGCCTGGAAGCTGACAAATAATAAATATTTAAAAGCATAACAATGTCGTGACAGGTAGAGCAACTGAAGGAAGAGCTAAGTGCCAAAGAGGCTCAAGGGGAGGACCTGAAAAAAAGAGTGGCTGGTCTCCAGAGCGAGGTCTCTGCAGTAAGATCTCTCTTTTGTGTGCAGTGGCCATTCACTGGGGCTTGCTAGCTCTTCTGCCTTTCTTCTCTTACCTTCTTCATGACTCACTATAACAAGTAGAACTAACAGCCTGCTCAGCCTTGTAGCTGCCTTTTTGTTCACATGGTTTTGGTGTCCATAAATAACATCTGTATTTGTTTTGTTGCTGTTTTTTAATGGTATGAGCTGTTTGAGCAATAACCTACTCTTCTCTACTGAAGCAGATTTTCAAAAGCATTCAGCACCCATTTTGGGGATAGCCTATCAAAGATATTTACTTTTCCTAGGAAAAAAAAAATCTCCTTTGAAAACTTTTGTTGAACCCTCTTAACATTGTTTCACAAAAAATAACGAGACCTGGATGCTGAATGCTTTTAAAGCTGCTCGATTTTAGCAGCATGGATTTAGGTTTTTCCTTTGCTGTGAAGTCAGTTTCACTCAGAAGAGTGAACGTGATTTCTGATCAAGAAGAGAGATGTGAGCACTTGATGGTGCCTTTACTTCTCTTGCAAGTGTGGATGGTGTGTGCTGGGTTCTTACTAAAGGACTTTGGCATGTTGGCAGTGTGGGCTTGCAGCTCTGAAATGGGAGACAGGAATCTCAGGGTGCTGCTTGGGAATCTTCCTGTAATGAAATGTGGAAAACATCTCTTCTGAGATGAGCCCAAAAACAATATGTCTTTTTGAGAAAGATTTACTCTGATTCAGGCTAGCTACTAATTGAAAAAGTTTGTGTCATCTGAGATTTTTTAAGGAGGCTGTTTTAGATACTCTAGAGAAGATAACCAGCAGTAAAGAATTCAGCTCTTGCCAGCAGTTGTTCTGTGCCTGACAGACAGCAGAATTAATGCTGCTGACATCAATACCTGTGTGGTGAATTGAAATAGGGGGCAGAATCATCCTCTGTTATTTTCTTTTAGTAAAACATGAAAAAAACCAATGTAGCAGGTTTGAATTAAGTAAACAATGAACTATTGAGTAGTTCTATAAGTTCTTACATACCTCCTCACTGTTCCATTTAATAAAATGAGTTTGAGAGGTTTTTTGAGAGGCATGTCCTTCTTTCTCATTCTCTCATGTACACCGTTTCACTGGAACACAGGAGTCCTTGTTACATGTTTTGATATTACTTTAATACTCTTTAGTAAAGAGTTTTCTTCCTCTATTTGCCCATTATTGAAACAGTGTTGTCAATATAAAACTGCATTTACCCAAGCTTTTTTTCTCAGTTATTTTTACAAGTATGCTCATTATTCTAATCAAAAACTTTAAAAAATAATTATAAATTATACTATTATTTCTTTCATGTGCCATGTTTCCAGACACGGACAGTGACTTGGACAATTTTTTTATCTTGTGATGTCCTTTAACTTCGCTTTTGAAGCACTGGACAACGTACTTTTGGGGCTAGGGATTTTTTTTTTAATGTCACGAACAGAGTTGTTCAAGTTAAGAAAAGGAAAACTGTTTAGCTTTTAGAAGTACATCCACCTGTGCTATACAATATGTAGCAGTAAAATATTGCTATTCTGTGAGATAGGAAGCAAACCAGAAAGTTGGTTACAAACTTGGTCTTAAAACTACATTGAGACATCCCTGTCATCTTTCATTATTTTTTTTCTCAGAACATTGTCCTGAGTGATGATTTTAGCTAATATCATTGTTTTATTTTCCCCTTTTTACTGGGTTTTTAAAAATAATAATCCAGTGTACATTTCTTAAAACAAATTTGCGTTTTTGTACTGATTTAATTCACTAAATTAAATTTAGGAAATTGCTCTCAACAAAATGCAATTCCACAAACTTTTCATGTTGCATCTGCTTTTAGAAGCTTCCACAAACTAAAGGATGTTTCACAGAATAAAATGCTGGTTTTGTAAATAGTGGGCAAAGCAAAGGTGTCTTTCCATCCTGTCTAAGCATGAGGCTGGATTGACAGGTGAGGAGCTGGAGGGCAACTTGCAGATTGGACATTTCAAAGCAAACATTGTGCTGCTGAGAGACCTGCAGGTGTCTCATCTGCTCTGATGTTACAGGCTAGGGGTGCTTTGTCATTATGGTTCTGCTTCGTCCTCATCAAAACCTTACCTCTGCTATGTATCTGAGTGAGGTCAGTCCTTTGGAAGATGGATAACAAAAGACTGCCACTACTAAAAAAGAACCTCCCTTGAAAAATTGATGACATTGCTCCCCTCTCATTTTCCTTGTATCCTTTGCTCATGACACAAATTTTTGCCAGCCTTTCACTCAACTTCCTAGTTCTGTGGGATAACTTAAGAGTATCACACTGTGTGTTGGTAGTTATGTGTGTTTATAGTAATTATGTAAGGAAGGTATCAATGATTGCTCCCTTTGCCCCTCCTTTCTGTGTTTTCCAGATTGGCCAGGTGAAGCAGGAGCTGTCCCGCAAGGACACTGAGCTGCTGGCCCTTCAGACCAAGCTGGAGACCCTCACCAACCAGTTCTCTGACAGCAAGCAGCACATCGAAGTGCTCAAGGAGTCTCTGACAGCTAAAGAGCAAAGAGCTGCCATCCTGCAGACAGAGGTGAAGTGGGCAATTCTCTACTTGCTGATTGTGCACAGAGAAAGAGAGAAAACCTCGTGATTTCTTCTGTTCTTGGCTCGTACAATCCCAGAGCCATCCAGTGCTGCTTGTTCTGAGCACTTTGTATCTTTGATTTTATCTTTGATTCTCTAGGCCAGGGGTTGATCTAAAGACAAATACGTGTGCAGAAGTGCTTGACTGAATTAGAAGTTGCAATGTCTGAGCTGTGGGGGGTTTATTTGCAGTGACCTTGTAGCTAGGGGAGAGAAGACAAAGGAAGATGATTCCAATAAACACTCTGCAGAGGCTTCACCATTACTGTCAGCATGGCCAGGAACTCTTGCTTGTGAGCTTGTGCTTGCAGCTAAAATATGGACTTTAATGGTTTATGATGTGTATTCCAAGGTAAAGCATTTTCTAAACTGTGTTTTTATGGCAAATGCTTAATAAATTCCCATATTATGTCAGACCCAGGTGTATATCTGACCATCAAACAGGTAAGAAATGCAGCGTAAATGTGTGGCTTCAGGACATTCTTGAAGAGCAAGCATGAAATGTGTGCAGACAGCATTTCAGTCCCTGGCTTGGAAAATTGCAGTGTTAGTGGAAGTCCAAAAGATGGCAGTGATGCATCAAAAACTTTGTGTTGTTACAGCTAAAAGAGTCAAAGCCAAAGGAGCTGTGCAAAAGGCATGCAGGAAGTTTGTGGCTGACACTGGGAGAAGATGCTGTATCACAAGACATAAGAGATTTGATCTGAACTTTTTACCCTAATTTAGCTTTCCTTAGTAGATATTTTTTGATTTTCCAGGATGGCTCTTCTGATTTTTCTCAGATTTATGTAGAAGTTGAGATTGCATTTGTGGGTATAACTGGGAAAGTGTTGCAGTTTACAATCATAAACCTCTCCTGCTAAATTTGTTCATTCCTTTTTGCTAGTTCAGGAGTGTATCCTGGATTAGTACATGATTATTTACAAGAAATATTTAAATTTCAAAATACTGTTGAAAGTAGGTGTTAGGTAAATAAACATTTTCAAAGGTAAAATGCAGGCTTTGCTCCATTGCATTGATTGAAAAGAATATGGATATGTGCAGTACTGAGACAAACCTACAAAACTAGAAACACATTTCTCACTTTTAAGTAATAAATACTGCTTCCCTACCCATGAGAGATGGTGTTCTTGAACAAATTTACTTTATTAACAAGCTAAAAGAGTTCACTAGAGGGTCATCATTTCAGCTGTTGTGGTAGATAAACATATTTATTCAACTAAAATGACCAGAATTGAAACAGAGTATTTAAAACCAAGAAGCCTTGGTTCTATACCATTGATAGATACTCTTAAAAGTTATTCAGAACGTCTTGATTTTATTTTGCCTAAAGGCCAAAGTGCTTTAATACAGAAAATTATTCTACTCTTTAACTTCTAATATTACTAAATAATAATTGAGAATATTTGTTCTTCATTGGCTGCTTCCAAATGTTCTCATATAGCACCACAAAACCAAAGTGGATTCCTTCTTCCAAGAAGATATTTATACTTTTTGAAAGATAATCTCATCTTTTTTACCTTTGTTGGCAGAAAGCTCAACAATTAAATTATCACAGTTACCTTTTTTCTGTGTTTACAGGTGATCCTCTTAAGTGTAAGATTGAAACATACTGAGAACATCCGGTGTTGAGATGTTTGTCATTGCATCCTGTGATGATTTCATTTTTTTAAAGGAAAGGATGACTTTCCATAAAAGGGTTTTCTTTAGGAATGAGGTAGGAATGTGAGGTCCTGCTTGGCCTCACTTCTTGACAGCACTGGTCACTGTTAAAACGCAATTAGCTTCTCTCAAGACACCTAGAGAGAGTTGTGAGGAGGAAGAGAGCTGCAGTTTCTGACATACATTGTCAGGCATCTTCATAGGGGATCAGTTTTTTCAAGTCTTACTTAAAAAAGAAAAAGAGAGTACCTCCATAAGCCTCTACCTGTTATTTAGTCTTCTCTTAAAGATCCTGGTGGGGAAAAGTCTTGATCTAATATCTCAAAAATGGATTTGCCACCTGCCGCAGTAGAACTGCAAACAGCAGTGAGCTCCTGGTGGCGTGTTTATCTCGAGTGCTATTGGGTGGAGAGGGTATTGTGGTTAACTTTTCAATTGGTGTAGAACCCCCTAAAAATAGCCCTAAAATTGTACAGTCACTTTGTAAACAAAACAAAAAAATAAGTCAGTATTTATGTTGGAAGGAAAGCTTCATCCATATAAAGTTTTCACCCAGTGAGCCTTTCAGCCTAGGTCAGTGCCAGGAGTTTTGTGGCTTCAGTGGGAAGTTGCATTAACCAACGAGAATGTTCTCCTTTATTTTTGTGTACTGCCCAAGCTGGCATGGTTCTGTAACTGGTCTGTTCTTATGGTAAATTCAGATTAATATTCAGTAGAAAAATGGATCTAATCATGTGAAAGTGTTTGTTTGCTTTGAATGTCTCATTAGAACATAAGAATTCATGAAGAATTCACTCTCATCTACAAACCATGCTGGATATTGCTGTGATTGGTATAAGGAGGTAAAGAGCCAACTCTAATCTAGTTAAAAAGAAAGACCAATGTCAAAAATAGAGAATTAAATCAAGTCTTGTGAACTACCACTACATTCAAATCAGTCAATAAACATAAAAAACCCATTTAAAGTCTTAATTACAGACTTTGCTATCACTAAAAAGGCTTAACTCCTTTTTTGGATTTATCTATGTTTGCCAGTTAGTAATGGAATGTCACGAAACTGATCCTTTCTAAATTGTACTCAGACTTGGAGACTTCACCTAACAATAGCTACAGTAGGTGAAAAGCAACTCTCACCTCACATACCAATTTTAATTTCATTTCTCTGTGCATTTCTCAATGATCTTTGAATTCTTAATGCTGTCACAGAATTACTTCAACATCTGCTTTAAAAAGTGGCTGGCTCCTGTTAGGAACCTTTGCAGGCTCTGAACAGACATTTCAGGATTGGTATTCCGTCTGTTCCTTCTGCTGCCTCTACTGTAGTCACAGGTACAAAGAATTAAACTTCAGAATTTTGCTGTTACAGAATTGTTGGGGCTTGGATATAGCATAGGGGAGGTTGGACCTCCTGATACCACTGAGAGGAGTGTGGTTTGGTTCACTGATCTGAATTATGGTCCAGCCATGGTTTGAACAGGTGACAGGCAGATGAAAAGAATCACTCAGGAAAAGAGTGGCATGCGGGTTTTTCTGGGCATCACTGATGTAGTCTTCAACACAAGTGGGAGTCACCAGGGTCAGAATAACCTGCTTGCTACTGCATAGTGGAGATGATGATAAAATACAGAAAAAACCCTTGTTTTCAATCTCAGTTCTGTTAATGCAAGCTCCTGAAACTCTTGAGCACAGTGAGAAGCACAGTGAGGTCTGAAACTCACTGTGGACTTCTGAAAATTTTAATTATTTCCCTATAGTTTATGAATATCCTTAAAGCTAAGACTGTAATTACAGAATTCAAGACTCTAAAAGATGAGATTTATATTAAATATTATTTCATTTATTGTGTTTATTCTGGTAGTAATTGAAGCTACTAATGCACTATTTTTCCTTAGAAATTTGGACTTCTGCATGTTTAATGCATAGCTAATGTTTCACATATGACACATTTAGAACAGAGACATAGAATGTTATTTACAACTACTGGAAAACTCTGTGAAGACAAATCAGTGCTTCCCAAGACAGTTTTTCATATATAATTCTTAGAGTGAAGAAATTTAGGTCTTGTGTGTGGTATGCAGCTGAAGAGAGGTGCCTGTGTCTCCTGTCCCTAGGAGGGTTAAGGTGTGCTTGTTGTACCAAAGCTTGGTGGGCAGTGGGTGCTGCAGGCAGGGCAAGTGAGCCGCTTGTGACACCAAGGACTGGCCTGAGCTGCACTGCAAGGTTTTACCTGCCATACAGAATTAAAGACATGGCAGTCCATTACTGGGAAAGCAGTTAGGTTAACCCAAGACACAAAATTCAGGAGAAGGGGCCTCAGCACCTGGGTAGTGTTGGCCTGATCATTTCCATGGACTGAGAAAACCCTAAGCTGACTCTGTTGAAGTTGGCATCACCTGCCTCCCACAGCTCTCAATTCTTGTCACTGTGGGAGGATGCCATGCATAAACTGAGCTGATTTGGATAAACAAGTGCAGTGTTCTGCCAGGAATAGTGCTGAGGTGATGATTGTGTGTCCTGCCAGCCTTTGAAAATACTTTTGAAAGTGTTTTCTACAGTTTCCTAGGTAAGGACCTCACACAAATAAAACCAGCAATGTAATTTACCCCAAACCATAAGCTAATATAGAGTTCAAAGAGAATAATCAGTCAGAAAATGGAAAGCATTCTGTGGATAAATTTCTATTTGCAGATGTTCTCTTTTCACTTAACAGTGTGCTATGGGGCATCTGGACTGTCTCAAATATTTCACAGCACAACTGTCAAGAGTATGTGGACTTTCTTGTAAGGGAGATTTTCAGTTTCCCTTCAAGAATTAATAAAAGTGACTCTTAGCTTTAATATCAAAGATTCCCAGGGAAGAACATACCTAATCCATCTATAGAACTGTATGTTTTTAAAAAGAAGACAAAGTGCGATCCACCTGCTAAACTTTTCATCGCAAACATCCATCCTATAAATCACATTTGGGTAAGGCCTGGTAGTCCAATATCCCTGCAGTTCACATTCCATGCCCCATGTGCTGGGTGAGAGGTCAGGAATGGGATTTTAATAACGGATGTGCAAGTGAGAAGGCTCCAGACAGAGAGGTGGCAGCGGGATTGCAGCGCTGATGGGGAGAACAGGGCAGTGCTTCCTGCTCTGTGTGAAAGGAGGCAGAGAAAACACTAAAGGCTTTTGTGGGTGGAACCCTGGAAATGCAGAGCATGAGAGACAATTTTCCATTAGCAACTCAAAATAAAATTGAATTAAGAATAACGTGTTAAAACTAAATGTTGCTCAGAATACTGTAAGCAGAGTAAATTCCTAAATTCTTACCCCAGCTGGGCTTGTCCAGCAGTTGTCATCCTTTTACTTCGTGTCTCTGCTAGTCTGTGCTGTGCAGAAGGTCCAAGAAATTCATTGATCAGCCTGTTTACTCTGTGTGACTGATGTCCTGTAATGGATTCAGTTAACAGGAACCAAATCTGATACTGTCAAATAAGATTAGCAGCCAAGCTGGCAGATTTGAGCTCTGTCTGAATGCTGAGTGGATAGGGGTCAGTGGGTTTCTTTTGGTGTCGTGAACAGCTTGGTGGTGTTTGATTTCATGTTCCACAATAGTCTTTGAGATTAGTCTGTGCTCTGTGGTGACCTTACTCTTCTCATCAAATTTATATTCAGGTAGCTCTGATTCCTTCTCTCATTTCCTTTGTCTTGTGAGCTCTGTTTCACATATGGAAGAGAAATGCAGAAGGAAAAGCAAAAAATGCTCAACATGCAGTTTTGACGTTTGAGGTCAGCACAGAATTTCCAGAGTGTGTTTCTAAATTCACTCAGGCCATGGGAGCTCAAAGTGTGTTTGTGTGTCCAAATTGCACCCACAATATCCTGTATTGTGTCATTTGTTCAGTTTTACCTTTAATATAAAACTGCGTGCTGTGGAAAACAAGTTATATTTAAACTATTACTTTGCTTTCTAAGCCAAAATATTCTTAGCAATCCTAAGGTAACCTCTTTCCAGGTGTGATCTGCAGTGGATGCAATGAGCTCTGCTTTCATTACCTTCAGGCTCAGCTACTACTGTGATTAAAGCCTAGAATATAAAGTGACTGTCTGGTACAATGAGTCAATGTTTATTCTCTGATTATTAGTAATGTTTCAAATAGAGGGGTCAGTTTCCCTGCATGTGAGAGAACATCTCCATGACACATTGTGTTGGCTTCTGCTTTGAGGGAAAAAAAAAAAATCAGTATTGTGTGATACAAGCCTGAGTTATGTGAGAAGTATGACTTGAAGTTTTCCAAGAAGGAGCATTATTCTCATATAGTTGGAAATAACATGGTTGATGATTTTTACTATTTAGTCTCCTGTCACTTGTGATAACTGTTTTGTCCCAGTCTTATGTATGTCGAATTCTTAAAGAAAGAGGAGTTAGATTTCTGAATCTATTTGTAATATTTCCCCTGTGGAATTGTAGTTTAACTTCCCTGAAGTTTCTGTCCTTCAGTGCTAAACAAACAGTGCTTGTTCTTTTCTTCTCTGCCAAAGTCAGGATGAATAACACGGGAAATGAAGATGGCCAGTTCAGACTCGGAATGTTTACTGTATCTTCCCTATTTACAGTATTTACAGGCTCACAAGCCATGAGCTTAACTAGCAAGCTAGGGAAACAAGGGAAAATGGAGTGCTTCCAACTCTTTCCAAGGTTATTTAAGTGATAAGTACCCAATACCAAGGTGGACACCTCTTTTATTTGTGTTTCTGGCCCAATAATGACCACCCAAGGCCCGCAGTGTGGACCTTTTCCACCCAGTTACAGAGAACCACCCAAACCCATGAAGAAGGCGGCAAAGAAGAAGGACAAAGACAGCACTCAAAATGCTCCCTCTTGACTCATATGTATTCCTATACACTAAAACCCCGAATTCTAAGTTTCTAGGATTCCAACAGTTCTGCGTTTCTGAATCCAGGTGGATGCACTGCGGTTACGTCTGGAAGAGAAGGAGACCATGCTGAACAAGAAGACAAAGCAGATCCAGGAGATGGCAGAGGAGAAGGGGACTCAAGCAGGCGAGATCCATGACCTGAAGGACATGCTGGAGGTGAAGGAACGCAAAGTGAATGTTCTTCAGAAGAAGGTAAGATTGGAGAGCTCTAAGATAAACACCTCTAATGCATCTCAGTTTCCAAGGCTGTCAAAAACTGAAGTAGAATGTACATTCTGGAGATTAATGTTTGAGTCCATTGATATAATGGGAATATGATGAAGGATGAATTTATTTGAATTTTTGACAAAAAAAAAAAAAAAGGAATTCAAAACAGAGGCTGTTGCCTTTCAGTGCATGTACTGCTTCTGCTTCCATTTTAATATTAGCAGTGGCTGAGGCATTTTTAAAAGGGCACATCATCTGAAAAATCAATCCTTTCCCAGGCAGCACCTTAGCAAAGCCACACTGATTTGAAGCACAGGGCACTGGCTGATCATGACTTCAGTACGTGACTGAATGAGTGAGGGGTTGGATCAGTAGAAGCAATTAAGATGATTTCTCTGTAACCTACTTGGGAAGTTTGGGAAGAACTTTGTATAACTTTTGTTAGAAATGCTGTATTATCGTACTTAATATTTCTTGCGAAGTGCTAGAATAGGATAATCAGACTATCCTTCATATCTTTTTGGATAAGAAAATGTAGACCTTATCAGTGACCTGGGGGAGGTCTGGATAAAAAACCATGGAGACTGTGTCAGACAAATTAGAGAGGTTTCCCAGAGGGCATTGAGTTCTAGGGCAATGGATGTCGTTATGGATGATTGTTGGCAAACTGCACCCACAATATATCCAAATTTTCTTCTACACAGGGTAAAAAGAGAGAAATACGTGCACTGCAATAAATTTTAATTTGAAAAACACTTTTATTCTCTGTATCTTTAGAGAAGCTGTTCTTGGAGCTCTTATTCAGTGTATTAGACTGAGGATGTGGGGGTTTTTGTTCTATTTTTTTCCTAGACATTTAAACAATTCTACAGAATTCTTGTAATATTAATAGTTCAGACTATTGATTAATTTCTGACGCCTGGCCAATGCCTTTCCTTCTTGTCTATAACCATAAATCACGAGGGTTTAGGTCATGTTCAGCTCTGTTACAGCAAATGTCACATGGGAACGGAAGTTCAGACATGGACTTTAGCCATAAATAAGTCATTAATAATTCTAGCAGAGCCCTAATTCCCAGTCTTCGTGGTCTCATTTTTTTGATTGTTCATCTTTTTAGAAACACAGATTTCTGATTTTTGTGCTGTGTTTCTTTTTATTTTACAAAATCGGTCGTGCACCCTCCAGACACAGATTGAGATCCCAGCTGGGTGTTTAACCAAGAGGTGGGGAGTCTGACATTTGTAAATGTTAAATGTCACTGAGGTTGTTCCCTTTCCATCCACTCTTACACTGCTTTTTCACATGTTTCCTTGCTCTACCTGACACTTGAGTAAGCTCTTTCATTAGACCATTTATAGGCGGCTCTAAAGGTCCTTTTTTTAAATACTTGGTTTTTTGAGACCACTGTAATCAATATTGAGGCAGTTTCATCTTGTGTCTTCACGCATCTGACCTGTTTATTCAGGACTGTTCCCTGCTGCTTTCAAGTAGAAGTACCTGATCTCTTCAGGTTGGAAAGAAAGGACCCAGGCTTCTAACTGTGAAAGCTTTGATGTCCTGTTCTCCTGGATAGCTCCACTGAGGATAACACTGCCATAGCAAACTGCAGTTTGTGGTGTTCTGAAATCCTGTCTCTGAGCTTCTTCAACAAGAACAAAACAAAGAAGCCCCAGTGAAACAAAGCCCCATCAAATGCTTTGGGCTGAACGGGCCCATAAAGATCATCCAGTTCAGTCCCCCTGCCGGGCAGGGACACCTTGCACTGGGGCAGGGTGCTCCAAGCCCTGTCCAAACAGGCACTGAATGCTTCCAGGGATGGAGGATCCACAGCTTCCCTGTTCTGGATAAAAAGCATATAACCTATCTGTAGAAAAACAGATATTCCTGCCGCTAAATAGAATCACATGCAGAGATTTGAATTTGCTTTAGCCTTGGAGTTGCTGGAGGTATTTTCTTTAACATGAGCAGTTAAATTGTGAGAGTTGTAAATTGAGAGATTTTTTTTTTTTTGCATTTCTGTAGCTAGCTAACATAGAATATTCTTGTGGAGAATCCAGGTGGCAGTTCTTTTATCTGAGGTTTGTGGTGCAATATGGAATTCCTTTTTATTTTTTGTGCAACCTGGGGTAAATAACTGGAAGTTCAGGCCTTTAAAATTCAAGGATTGATGTTTTTAACTGAGATTTTTAATTACTTGTCCAGACCTGGAATTGAAGACTAGGTGTGGAATTTTCTATAGATAGGGCTTTGTATTTTCTTGTTCTCTTTAACATTTTTCCACAGAAAAGCAGAGCTTGAGAAAATACCTAAGGAAGGACTTGTCTCATTTTTTTTAATATGTATTATTGTGGAAGTTATGAGAACTTGCATAAAATCTGTTTCAGATGCTAGGGAAAAATTATGAAGTCTCATTTTTACCTGGTATAAATGGCTGACCTTTTCTGACTGCACAGATTGCTATTTCTGCCCTCTGCCTGGAAACTCAGAAGCCTGTAGCTCCTCTCATATAAATATTTTTCTCTTAATCCTTGTAAACTGTGATTTATTTTTTCTGGTTTTGCATTTCTAGAGTGCATCTTATTAAAGTGCACATCTTGTTTCCTGCTTTATCCAAGTGCTATCCTTCAGACCTTCCAGGACAATTCAGAATTTTATTGCCATTAAAAAAAATACAGTCTTTAAACTTCTACCTCCATGCACAATAGTGTTTTTATTCCTCCCTCTGGTTACAAACTGGTGTGTTCAGACAGATCAGATTTTAGTCTTTTTTTCTAGTTGAAGATCTGAAGGTCCAGTTTAAATTATCTTCAGAGGTCATAGATATTATAGATAGTAGTTTGTCTGGGTTTTTCTTTTGCTGGCATAGTTATCTGATAGTAAATGTTTGTTTGAAGTTTATTGGCATGGTTTAAATGCTACTCAGGCATTTTAATTGAATAGAGTGGAAGATCATGAAAGGTTCATGATACAAAAAATGCTTCTCTTATGCAGTGTTAATTGATATTTTTGTATGGAAATAATATGTATTTGGAACCAGCAGTTATGAGAAGGTACAGGGTGAAGATGTGGAGGGTTGAAGGAATTTAACCAAATTAAGAACTGGGTTAGAAGATACTATTTTCACCAAGTACTCTTCCCTCAGCACATACTCAGATATTTTTGAAGTTGTATTCTAGTCAAGTAAATTTTGCACACTAATGTTCTTTAATGCTAGGTACAAGGAAAATTTGGAGCAAAAGCTAAACTTGCATAACTTGGCCATTTAATAAGAGTTGTTTCCCTCTTTTGAAATGGAGAGATTGCCTGTACTAGAATGTAGCCATAGTCAAATGGATATTCGGACCTCATGATTTTGTTGTTTTCTGTGACTGTTTTAGATGTGCAATCGCCTGTTCTGGTGACACTGACAAGGAATTGTTTGGTGTGGTGCCCAGAACTATGCTATCATAAACTGCTGCTGTTGAAACAAAAAATTATTTTAACTGCACCCTTTATTTTTGGGTCTCTGCTTGGTTTCATTGACACAGACCACCTCATGCTTTGCTTTATGAATCATTATCTTTGTTGTGTTGGTTAAAGGTGGTGAACTATAAAGTATACTTTTTAGTCATCCAAAAATCAAGGTGAAGAAAGCACTGAAAGTTTACTGGCTGATTAGAGATCAGTTAAAAGACACAGAAGATTATGAACAACAAAGATCTGAAAAAATTAACATGACAATTGGCATCATCACTGATACCCAGTAGGCACCAAAATACATTTTCCAGGTTGCTGAGGAAACCACATGCTTCACATTTTAAATCCTGGAGTCTTTCCAGTTAATCTCATACAGAGATGCTGCTTGGTAGTACCTTTATTTTAGACAAAAGAAGTAGGACACATGCTAGAAATTTGGAGACTTTGGCTTTATGTCTGAAAATTTAATGCAAAAACTTAGTTTTACAGAGCTTCAGGATTATTTTTTCTCATTTCATTAAAAATAGGTCTTGCATAAGATCTCATTTTAAGTTGTTAGAAGTCAAGGCCAGGAGAAAGCATCTTTAAAAATGAAGTGGGGACTATGGTGGGCAAATTTGAAATCTGAACCTGAAAAACATTAAATAGTGCTTCATTACTCTTTTTGCCACATCTGTCTATCTGTGCTGGTAGACAAGGATGAAAAGAAATGAGGGAAAAAAATCAATATTTTGAAATCAAAGCATTTTAGGGAAATAGCATTTGGGACGAAAGATAAATAATAATACCCTGAAAGAAAAAAAGCCAACAGGGACTCAAACCCCTCTTGCTTTGGGGGTAGGTCATGCTTTGTCTTGGAGAGAGGGGTTGACACTCCCTTCTTTGTGCAATGCAGCTGCAGGCAAATAAAATGCAAGTTTTAGTGTCTGAACATAGCAGTGTTTTTGGCAGCTCCCCATGCTCTGTGTGATAATTGACCTGTGATAAAGGAAGAACAGAGATTTATTTTTTCTTTGGTGGCTGTGCTGGCTTGTTTAGCTAGAATTTGAGGAGGTTTCAAATGCTCCTGCACTTTTGAATAAGAAGCATTGCCTTTCTCCACAGGAAATCAATGTCCTCTGCTTTCCAGGAGACTTAGAAATCAGAATAAATATCTTATGCTTAATGATTAGAAATACTGTGTGGCAGGAGGGAGAGGCTGGAAACAAAATGTGTAACTCAGTTGTTTAAAATCAGTGGTGCTCATAGTTATTACAATAGCAGTGTTGGTTTCTTATTCCTAACTTTGAAGTGCAATGTTTGTACTTTAAAGTTTATTTTCTTTCTATTCTCCCTTCTCTGAAGGAGGTTTACCTACTCAGACAGCTCCTCTGCTCCAGCCCTGAGGAGATGAGAGAGCTCAGAGAAGGAACTGCATTTTCCAACATCTAATTCAGTTTATGGTCCTTTCATCCAAGGTGTGACTTTGAACCAAGGGAATGAAGATACAGTGTTCTAGGAATTCATAAAATGCAGGCTCATAAAATGGAGACATCCCTTTGAGCCTCTCTACGATGGCATTTAGTGCTTAGAAGTCCCACAGTGTCCCCACTGCAGGCACTGGCTTGGTCATTCTTGCAGGGTGGCTCATCTCTGTGTGAACTGTACAGCAAAGAGTAACTCAGCAGCCAAGGGCAAAGCCTGGCCTAGCAAAGCTGGGCTGCCCCTTCATTTACAAAGTGAGTGTGCCTGTGCCCTCCTGCTTCAGACTGGATGGTTTTTTGCCTCTGTAACATTCCTGTGGGCGAGCTCATCCCGTTTTTAATGTGCTTGGATCATGGACATTTAAGGAGGAGCAGCATACAGGCTCAGCCCATCAGCCCAGATGCTGCAGGGAGGTAAAGGTGCATGTGCTGCACTTCCTGCTCAGCTGGAGTTGATGGGATTGAGGTGCTTCTCTTCAGGAATGTTGGGGCTTATCCAGCCCAATTACAAGAATATTTCTATAAGTCTCTGTCAGAGCTGTACTTCTGCTCTTTTTATTCCAGGTCTCAAGTCATGCCACTGAATTGGTTCTAAACCCAGTTCAGAGATTTCAAAGGCCACAAAAAAGACCAAACATCCCCGCAGGCTTGTGTCAGCTTCTCTATTAAATCTGACAGACATGACCTCAAAGATGTGTCCTGGGGGGGTCATGGGGAACTTGTGTCTCTGTGTCCCTCAGGGGATCTCAGACCTCTTCTGCTGCTGCTTTTTCTTTCATTCAGACCTTTCTGTTACAGGCTTGCTGACGACCACTGAACAAGACAAAATTGAAATTTGTGCCTTTTAGAAATTTCTAGAAGCTATTCTGGTTTACTGGTTAATCTTTGTGGCCAAGATGCTACAATAGCTTCCCTTTTCACCAGTATACTTTTAGAATTGCTTTACCATGTGGGGTGGGTTTTTTAGATAATAGTATTATCTTCAGTTGGAGGAATAATAGGAAAAATCAGACAAGCTCTTAATCCCTCATCTCTCTCAAAATAATACTTGTGGTAACAAAGTGCCAAAGAAGACCGAAAATGCTTCATTATGTGCATTCAAATTCAGCATAATTATCATGTGAGATCTTTTTCATTCCTGACATCCAGGTAGATTAGTTGTTTAATTTTCACATGGAAAATTAGGACACAAAACAGAATTTATTTTCATTGTACAGTGAGCCATGACCACTTTGAAAATAGGATTCTTGCCCCTCCATTTTGACTTTCCAGTTCTGGAACAATCCATTAAGACCTTTCATGGTAATTGCAGCCCAGCTCAGGTGACACAGTGGGTCGTGTTTTATTTTTTCTCTTCCATGGATGTACAACTAATAAGATGATGTTAGGGCAGGGGAATAGCACAGTTTCTTCTTATCACTTTTCAGCTCCTTGCCAGCTCAGTTTTAAAGGTGGCTTATTACCATACAGAGTTTGTTACAGCAGCTTCAGGAACATCCCGAAGATTTGGTATCTTTGATTTCTTTGAGCCAGTTAAGGACATACATTTTTCTGATTGGAATATGGATCCTAAAAGGCTCACAAGCTTAGCTTGAGACAGTATTTTCCATGGTGGATAGTCCATAGTCTGCAGGTGCTGGTAGAGGTGACAGTTCTCCAGGGACTTACCCAAGGAATATACTATTTGTGCTATTCCAGTAATTCCAGTGCACAGTTGAGACTGGTACTGCAGGATCTATGGCAGACAAACCACCTGGATTCAAAATGAGGTTTTATGCCTGCCTATGTTATATTTTAGAATTTTTAAGTGGAGAATGTGCTGCTATATTTTTATATTATCACTTTTTTCATTATTTTGTGATGCCACAATAAAAATAAAAACATCTGGATTATGTGTAGCATATGTACCTATATTCCCAAATGTATGCTGATATTCCTTTAAAAAATCAAATGTTGCTCTGTGTGAAAGAGAGCAAGTCAATTTCTTACTTTCAGAACTAATGTAAGGAATACTCTCATTTATATTGATTTATATTATTTATATTTATATTGATGTTATTAAAAAATCTTGCCTGTTGAGTTTGGCAACTAAAGTGCATGACTGGTTTTTTTTCTGAAGTAACCCTTGTAGATCAGTAGGCTCACACAAAGACAGAAGGCAAGCCTGTGAGGTCACTGATGGTGGTTCTGTAGTTCAGCTCTTGCAGCCAGGTGAAGAAGGGTTTCAGAGTGATGCACACTGCTCTAACAGTGTCACACGAGATAACAGCAGCAGCTCAGTTACCAGAAAACTCCATTGCAGTTTCTGGCATTATCTGAAACCACAACTCAGCAAATCTGTCATACATGGAAGGAACTTCTCTAGTATCCCTCAAAGAGGAGAAGTCACTTTAATATTATGTCCTTCTTGGGCCTTGGGATAACCTCTTGACTGGCAAGAGGGGACATTACTCATAGGTAGAGGGACTGACAAATTCTGGTTTCTGGAAGGGATCTGGGAAGACAGCCAGCTCT
The DNA here is from genome assembly GCA_013398615.1 of Brachypodius melanocephalos. NCBI lineage: Eukaryota > Metazoa > Chordata > Aves > Passeriformes > Pycnonotidae > Brachypodius > Brachypodius melanocephalos. The sequence continues at coordinate 743,376 of VZSR01001863.1, forward strand.
GGGGCCCCTTGCCTTTGTTACGAATTAAATGTGTAGTTTTTCAGGCAAGATAAAGCTAATGAGCTTTGTTGGTGTATTCACTGTGGTGCAAGGCAAACATAACCTTCCCCATGATTGAAGAGGCAGGAAAAGCAAGGGTGTGTGCCATTTTTGAGGTTGCTTACATCACTCTCCTCCCATGGTTTTTCATTGCTCTCTGGGTTGTGAGGCTTCACAATTTCCAGTGCTTTGGTCACCAGGCGTTTTCTGCCTCCGGGGGTTTTGTCTGAGCTGTGTCTGGACCAGGCATTAGTGATTGTGTTAGTCATCTTGGGGATCTTCGCTACCACAAGGAAGGAGTAATTTTTCAGTTTAAATCAATAGTTGCCTGGATTCAGGAGTGAATTTTGAACCCACTGTGCTAAATGGTCTTCAAAGCTGGGTCTCTGTACAAATTTATAAAGTCTTTAGGACTGTCAGAGGGCACAAGTGTATTAACAGCTTTCAAATCTGTGATTTCACCCAAAGGGTAAGAAAACTGGTCAGCAGAGAAACTAAGGTCCCTTTGTCTCAGAATAGCACACATTAGATACTTAGCATGATGCTCCTCTGCATGGTGAAATGGTTCCAACAAGTGATGGTACTAATTTAATACATCAGGGTCTTAAAATTATAAGGGCTTTATTAGTATGGACCACTAACTAATGTGAGAGTTTGATATTTAGTCACTTGTCATTATGTTCTGAACTAATTCTGTAAGAGCAGTGATAGCTAAATACTGAAAAACACACACACACACTCATATTTATTATTTACAGTAGGACTTGCTGATCCCTTGCTATTCATCAGTCCGTATCCTTTCCAAGAGAATGAAGCGGGACAATCCCAGCTGACTGGCCATGTTTTACACTGGAATGAGAAACATCCCTCCTTTCTAGAGCTCTTCCCTCAGGGTTAGGACAGTTTTACCCTACAGCGTATCTTTGATCATAATAAATCAGTGATTTGAGCAAAGTAATTCAGTGTCTGAATCTGTAATTTAATTTAAAATCTTTGTTCAAATTGTACAGCCTTCTGCTTGAGCGAGCCCAAATGATAATGTAAATGGAGTTTAGTTTGCTGTGAGAATTTCCTTTATAATGAACATTAAATCCCATGTTCCCATCCTGTCCATTGGTCTGTCTCAATGGTTGGTCTTTTCTGCTCCCTGATTCCATTCTTGGCTCTCTCAGTGCTCTGAGGAGTTCAGCCTTTCTCTCTTTGTGTCTTTTCTCTACGTTTTTTTCTGCCATGAGAGTGTGATATGTAGCACTATCCTGTGTGTCTCTACCCAGGTATCAGTAGTACAGTGTCCTTACTCATGTAGAACCAAAACCAAAATCCCAAGTCAGGAAAACATCATCAACATTGCTGAGTAACAGAGATCAAGTTGCCATAGAATGAGGACTGTTTGTTTCACAGGAATTATTAGTGAAATACAGGACATGGTTGAGCCAAGTAAAGAAGTTTAATTGTTAGTGTAGAAACTTTTTCACTTGTCACTTCTAAGATGTTGCTTTAAGGGGTAACCTTGTGAACCTTGAGATGTTCTAAAAGCAGTGTTGCAACTTGTTAGTTTTATTCTGCTTCTTACAAAATAGAATATCAGCTCTAATTTAACAATTTCTACATTCAATTTTCCCCCTTGTTTTATCAGCCTTGCACAATAAAGTACTTTTGGTTTTTCTTTTTTTGAACATTTGGGATCCATCAAAATGAAATTATTCCAATTTGTAGTATTTGTGTTTTCTCTGTAATGAACTTTCCTAAGTCAAATCTGTGCACATTTTTGCCAAGCCTATTCTGAGACTTGGAACGGGACTGAGTAAATGTCCCCAGAATAGCTGGGTTTTTAATCCTTTTGTGTTTGATAGGTTGTAGGAGTAAAACTTTGAATAACACAGCCTTAGAGATTGCTTCATAATGTCAGGACACAGCTGAAAGGACAATTAGCATGATGTTATTCTGCGTGATTAGGCCAGGATTTCAACAAAATGGATGTTAATTCATAATTAGATTGGGAAATTAATTACCAGGTGATTTCAATTATGATTCTCAGTATAATGACATTTTAATATATATTAAATAAATGAGTAATATCTGAACTTCATTGAAGAGGAACAGCAGAGTTTAAACTATTTTGTTTTGGTATTTATGATAGCAGTGTTTTGCTTTGAATTACTTGTGGGAATGAAAGTATCGGACTCAAGTTGGAACCAACAAATTGTCTTGATGAACAACCAAGGCTGAAATTTTGGATAATGGCTGTAGTCTCTTACCTGATGCATGCCAACAAGAGGGATCACCCAGAGAAGCTCCAAGATAAACAAATGATAGGGAATTTTTAATGGAGTGTGTAATTAACCATATGTAACCAACCAACTGGCTCACCTATTGCCAAATCAAATCTCTTGTGGCCAGATTTTATACTTTTGTTATTTGATTGCATTTTACATAAAGTATAGACCATTCCTATTAATATCTGTGTGTTTTGAGCCACAGGCAGTATCAGTGGCTAGAAAGAGTGCCTTCCCTATCAGGTCCCACCCCTGCTCATCCTGGTCAGTGTCCATGGCAGGATTTTCATTCAAACTCTGCTTTTAACTGGGTCAGGCTATTGATAGTATTGAACCTCCTCAGAATGAAGCAATTGCACAACTAAATTTAACAGGTTTACAGCTGTCTGAGGATGTGAGTCATTGCTCATGCGTAACATTTTCTGGGCAGTGCTTTGGAACTGAGACAGTGCTTAAGAACAGCATATACACTGGCTCCCCAGAAAATGTGAATTTCGGGACATTTACCAACTCAAAAATCAATTTTAACTCTTGGGGTCCTAATTATATTTTTCCCCTGATTTGAATTGTGCTGGAGTATTTTTACTGTAAAAAAAATTGCTCTCAGTATCAGTTTTCAGAAACAGCAAACTTTGGTGACGAGATCGTGTTAGGTTTGAAGGAAATTCATGCTATTTATTAGCAGAAGAGGAGGTTTGCAGACATGATAGTAATACTCTGAGAATATGATTTGAAAGATCTGCTTTAAATACTTCTTGTTATAGGGAATGTGACAGTACAGAAGAAAAACCTTTACTGTTTAGGAGATACTAGAATTACAAGTCACTTTATGGTGACTGTTCTTAGTTCTGCTTTGCAGTGATCTGTCGGCAAACTGGTGCTACCAGAGGTTGGCTGGGTGTGCAAAAGAAAGGAGGACAAAGAAAAACAAAGGGATAGAAATAAATGTCCTTAGAGGTTATTTACATAAACATAGATTAACTGTTTTTCTGGCTGGTAGAAATATACTTACAAAGCACCCTTATATGAAAAGGCAGTGGAAAGGAAATAGTATGTTGGATCTGTGTCAATTCTTCGTTGCTCCTTTACTGGAGGTACAAAAAAAATTAACTGTCTGTGCAAGTTAATTTTTCAATTTTTCTTGAATCAGCACTTCTTCCTGCACATCATTCTTTTCTCAAGCCAGCCTGATTGCAAGCTTAGATCAGCAATAAGGCATTCATTTCATGAAGTGTCCTGCGATTCCTAGATTTTTTTTTCCTGCCTGCAAGTTGCTTCCTTTTGAAGCAGTAGCAATGTGCCTGTTTGTGAACCATCTATTTATTTGATAATTAAGGTTTTACTTTAAGCAGAAATCACAGAACTCAATTCTTTGTCCTTTCTAAGCTGCATAACAACAAAGTACTTTATTTGTAAAGCTGAACTCTCTAGAGCTTTATGCTAATTTCAAAGGACGTTTTGCAATTTGAGATCACAAGAATAAGAATGACAGAAAGATTTTATCACCTGGAAAAGCAAGCAACTTTATGGGTTTTTTTTAATTGGGAGCTGGTTTGAATTTTAACTGGGCCCTGTGTAGCAGTTCTTAGTGTGATTGTGTAAGATGCACCAGAATGCTGGAGTTTAGCCATTTAAAAATAGTTTTTAGTCCTGTCCTCCTCTGTGCTGCCCTCAGTCTTTCTAGCCTGGTTCTTTTTCTTAAGGTAACTGTTCCTTTCTTAGCCCATCTATGACTCACTGTATCAGTTTGAGGTGTTACAAAATCCCACCAGTTTAAAGGCAGCAACATCAAGACATTTCCACAATGTTTCCAGTGTGATGTTGCAAAGGCAGAAATGTTCCAGGTAAGCATTGAAGTAGAGGAGCTGTGAAAAGAGGACTTTATTGGGAAGCAAAATAAAAATTAATCCAGTGTTGCCTGGGATGGCTTTTAGTATGATGGTTCAAGAACAAGAATCTCTAAATATAACTTGACAACAATGTGACCATATTCATATCAATTGGTTGGATCTGGAAGTAAAAAAAAACAAACAAAAAAACAAAAAACAAAAACATACTGAGTGCAGCTGAACTTTGGAAGAAACTCTGATTTGCATTTGCCAAAATCTTACTAAAAAAAAGGGAAATTGTTTGATCTGTCGTGAACTTTAAAACAACTTAAAAATCTCACCCTTGCAAGAAGACATGCTTTGCCTAAAGCTTCACTTTGTTGCTAGTCTTGGGAATTTAACCTTTAAAATGAATAGCAGGAACATTACTTTCAGTGGAATGATTCAGTACAGGACTATGAGTGATATTCACTCATGTGACAGACCTTGCTTCTCACACTCACAGGATCTGGTAATGCTAAATTAAATACACATTTTTGCAATTAATGCAGGACTGTTCTGGTGGTACTTTTGCAGGATTGGCAGTAGGAAGACAATCATAATGGTGAGGTTTTCAGTGTGGCATGGATAAAACTGGAGCTTAATCCTAAAAAACTCCTTAGTAATACGTGCTTATAGACTTCCATTATGTTCTCCAAAACATGACTTTCAGAAATACAGTAATAATTATAAATCCAGTAGTACAGCTTTCTTAAACAGTCTCTGAGTACTTAAGGTGATCTCTCACTAACCTCTTTCCTTTTTCCTCACAGCAGATTTTTAATTTTTTTTTTTTTAATGCAATCATATCTGGTTTAACTGTTATGTTGTCATTTTGATTCTGGTGCAAGCCCATCTTTTTCAGCTTGTCAAATACTGTGGCACTCCGGCAATTCAAGTATGACTGTAGGCTCTCAAATTTTTATTATTTTATTAGTAATTTTACATTAAAGGGAGTGGCATGTCTCAACCTAGACAGAGCTGTAGCTCTTCTAAGATCACATGTCTGCTTACTCACCCACTCTTCTTTCCAAAAATGCATCTTTCATCCCCATGTTAGTATTCCTGATGTGAAAGAAACACTTCTGCCTGAGACTAGTGCTAATCCATCATCTCCTTGTGGTCACTGACCCCGGAGCTGAGGTGACCAATAGTGCCTTTACAAAACCAAGGAAGAACTGTTTGGAAAAGTAACAGCTTATGTAAAGTTGTTGTTTATGTGGATGGCTGTGCCACAGGAATGGAACAGAAACCTTCTGAAACCCCTCTGATTACTGAAATGCTATTTACATTGCTGCTCCCCCCTGGGGAAAGCTAGGATCAAAAAAGTGGAAGGCTAAACAGAGCTCTGAGATGCTCTTTTGCACATCCGCTCCTGTACTGCTCTGAAGGAATACTGTCAAGTGTTAAATTGATTGTGGAAGAGGTTTAATGACCAGTTCACAAGCCCACTTCATTTATTCAGAAGTCACTGATAGAACAGAAATTGTTTTTGAAGTGTTCCATTTCCCAGGGCATGGCAAGAGGGTGGACACTGTCTCTATGGAAGAATTTCTTGGCTGAAGCATGATACACAGGATCTAGTAACCTCTAACTAGAGGAATCTGGAAATTTAGTGGCCTTAATGGATATTTAAGCAGATGTGTTTCCTTTGGATCCCTGGGCTGTTTTTAATTGTCATTTGCGTGGGCTTTTCACTGAGTCTGTATTTGCAAGAAGTAGAATGCTTCCTTGCCTTTGGAGCAAAATGCCAGAGGAAGCTTCTCTTGCCTCTACTCTGTGCTTCAGGGCTGGAAGGCAAAATAATTAGTTCCACACAACTAAGAATAAATCACCCAAGTTGAAACATGATAGTGCCTGACAACTGGTAATGTTGGAAAAAATATTCCAGTAAATCATTATTGACAGGAAAATCGGTGTGCAGAGCAGATGATGGCAGTGTGGCCTTGTGTACCTTTACACTGAGGATAATGCTGCTAACTTAGCCATAGATTTAGCTGGCTTTACCCTGCAAAGTAAGTAAATATGGCAAGAAAAAAGGACACTTAATAATTAAAAATGGCATGTGCTTTTCATTTTTATTTTTAGATTTTTTTTTAGAAATACGGTGCAGTAATATACATACATACACACACATATATGTATATTCTTTAGGTTTGTGGAACATTTCTGAGATTTCTCATCTCTGAGTATTTCAAGAATAAACAGTGCTCATTCAATCCTTGTGCCTCTCAGTGTTCCACAGGTCTTGGAGATTCCATTAAGGTTTATTCCATCTTTTTTGGGTAGCAAAGAGACCCTATTCTGGTTACCTGTTTCATTTTTATCAGTTATTTGAGAATTTCTTCAGAATTGCTTCTGTCTTTTTTTGGTTAGGAATACATTGTCTGATTTTTTCTGAAAGGATTCTCAATCTGCTTGCAAGGACATAAGAGGAAATTTCTTCATTAATTAAGTATATGGACAGAGTGTAGATTGTTTGCTTTCTTCTTCAGGTTATATCATTGTGGAGAGCCTATACTTATTATTTGTTACAGTATTGCAGATTTAGGAGAAAAGATGGAATAAAGGCAATTCATTGTTGAGTGGGAGTTCATAGGGAAATTTTGCATCTATTATTAGAGAAATATTTCAGTTTTGACCCATAATTCCAGTTTTCTGTAGTCTAAGGGCCAAGCCCTTCAGTTGTCTGACCCTGCAAAAGGCATGGCTGGAGCTGCAGTGGGTTTTTTAGGCAGTGCCTAGGTATAACCTGGAATATTTTGACATACCTGCTGTTCCCTCAGTGATAACAAACCCCACCATTCATTGCTCCAGACTGAAAAATATGCATGCAGACTGCAGGAATAGACAAGTTCACACTTCATGCACGTCACATTTTTGGTTTGGGTGTTTTTTAATCCCAGAGGGTGCCGTTGCAGTGGGGAGGTGCAGCAGTCATACACAGTGCTGTCATCTTACTCTGGTCATGGCAAACAGTGGAATTGAAACATGAAAATGCATACTGGGCTCATGCAAAGAAATGCTTGTGCTGCCTTGGTGAACACCTTAATCTGTGCTGAAGCTGAATTATTGAGCCGCCTCTTGTGTGTGGTTTGCTCCCAGGAGAAAGCCACTCTGCACCATCTCCTCTGCAGCCAGCCAGAGCCTTTGGCCAGAGTGTTCCTCCTCCAGAAGTAAACATGAGTCTAAGAATAACCCAGCCTTCTTTGTAGTATATTTTTATGGTTAGCTGTCCAAACAGGCAGCCTGTCTAGACAGCTGATGGCATTGGGAGCTGCTGAAGTCCAAAGCAGCCACTCTTGGGTGTGCTGCCTCCTGGGCAGCCCAGCGTGTGGGCACCAGAACATTTCAGTCAGAGCTCTTTCTGGAGCTCCATAGGCTACAAATGTATGCTAACAAGGCACTAAACAACAGGTATCAGTGTATTAAAAAGGAATTTTCAATTCTTACAGTTATTTTTGACTGCCATGATATGTCTCTGGTTATGGTTTTTGGTGGTTTTAAATTTTGTTTTCTGGTGCTGTGCTGAAATTCAGTTTTGAGCATAACTTGAAGGCCCGATAGTTTTTTTTCTTTTAGAAACTAATGATGAAGATAAACCAATCCCCCCCATGTTCTACTGTGTTCCAGCTGTAATTTCAATATAGATAGCAAAGTAGTAATGCACGTGTCACAGAGCCATTTGCTCTGTAATCACAGAAACTCTGTTTTTCTAGGGTTGAAGAGTAAAACCTGAGTATAGTTGCAGTATTTCCTGTGACCAGGCAGCTGCTAACTGCTGTTCAACAGGTGGAACAAAAGGCTAGGTAGTGCTTTAATTTATCATCGTGAATAGGGGACTAGATAGCCTTTGGGGTTGTCTGGTTGCAGTATTTCTTAAAAATCTCTTTGAAAGAATATCTTGCTACAAGTTATCAAGCCACCCAGTTTGGAGCTGGGTACCTTACATGCCATGTGTCATTCATTAGTTTATGAGGTGCATTTGCTGATGCAAGAACTTGTCAGAACGACACAAAAAGGAAGCAACTGAGAAATCTGTGTACACTTTACTCCTTTGCTGATAAATTTGGTTTTGACGTGCTATCATCATGTTAATGTGTCTGTTTCTTTGGATGTCTGTATATGCATGAAAAGGTCTTGGCATTAGGTCTTCTCAGTGTATCAAAAATATATTCAGAACTCCTAAATAGATGAAATTCTACACCCACAGAAAATGCCAGCATAGTAAAAAATATGATGGTACCAAAGAAAATACATAAAATAATACTTCTTCACCAGTTTTTAATTATCAAGTGCTTTTTCAGTTTACGTATGCAGTAAGATTTTTGTCAGTTTCTTTGCTTGCTTAATATTTCTGTATTAATGTGTTTCTTTCTTAAAGTGTTGATCATCCTTCTGTGACACAGTGCCCAACATCCTCAGAAATTTAGAATAATAACTTTTCTTTATGCTGTTCTTGTGAATACTGTTCAGACTTGCTTGCTCTGAATTTATTCCTGATTGTTGGAAAGTTTACTGATTCCCTGTTGTTATTTGATGGGTTTGGTTACATCACTTGATATATCCAGGTGGGATTATAAGAACTAGGCTTCATTTGCTTTAAGAATAATTTTAATCTTTTAATATACCCTAAGATGATTTTGGATGGTTTTCCTTGCTGTCGTCTTAAAATTGACTCCTTTTGTTAAAGATCGAAAACCTCCAAGAGCAGCTGAGAGACAAGGAGAAGCAGATGAGCAGCTTAAAGGATCGAGTGAAATCCTTGCAAGCCGACACCACAAACACTGACACTGCCCTGACCACGCTGGAAGAGGCGCTGGCAGAAAAGGTGAGTGCGGGGAGCGCTGGAAGGACTCCCGGGGGAGTTCCTACCGCTGCTGCTGCTGCCCGTGCGAAGGCGCGCTGCCCATGCCTGTGTCTCATTCGTGCCCGTTCCCAGTCCCGTTTCTGTGTCCGATCCCGTTCCGGTGCCCATTCCTAATCCCATTCCTGTCCCTGTTTCAGTGCCCGATCCAGATCCCGTTCACCATGTCCGTGCCCGTTCCCATGTCCATGTCCATGCCCGTTCCCGATCCCATTCCCTGCGCGCAGCGGCCGCCGTGGCCCCGTGTCTCGCTAGAGGGCGCTGCAGGACGCGGCGGTGAGCCGCGTTCCGAGCGGGGCGCCGCAGAGATGACCCTGAAAAATTGACTTTTTAATGCTCGATTTTCGGGAGATAACCGGCTCACAGGCAGACTGTCCCGTTCTGTCCTGGTGACACAACTTCTTAGGCTAACTATATATTTTTTCTTGATTTCTAGAGAAGCAGGGCTACAGCTCCTTTAGTTTGTTAGATTCTATGAACTATGCTTAAACTTTACCTGAGTTTGGGGAATTTGCCTGCATCCTTTCAGATTCCAAGATACCCAAAGCTCTCCGGATATCTGGTGCACCAAAAAGCTATTTTGTTGAGTTTTCATACTGTATAAATCCCAGCATCACATAGGCACTACACCCCTTCTTCTCTGAAAAACCACTGATGTAACTGTACATTTTAGAAAAACAAGATGTTTAAATAAGTTGGGAAGCAATATGTAATAAATCCTGGTTTAGGTTAATTTTGATAATCAGAACCAGATGAATTGGGTTGCACTGTAATAGCACTGTGAACATTCAGGGATCCAGGCATTCACAGCAGTGAATCCAGTATTCACAGTGCTGGTATTTCACAGCAGTGATTCCATAGATTTCTCAAATTTTCTCTTTCTTGAAGATCTTTACAACTGTAAAGAAAAGAAAATGGCAATACACTCCTTCTCCCTGTTTCAAGTGTGTCAGAAGTGTTGTGATAAGGAGTCTCAGAAGCTGAATTGACTAAGAGGGATTTCCTTCACAGAGTGCTTTCTTTTGTCAGGAAAAGACCATTGAGCGTTTAAAGGAGCAGCGTGACAGAGATGAACGAGAAAAACAGGAAGAGATCGACAACTACAAGAAAGACATCAAGGACCTGAAAGAGAGAGTCAGCATTTTACAAGGAGATCTCACAGAGAAAGAGGTCGACCAGCAACACGAGTCTATTGTGATAGAATTACTTGTTGTGTCTGTTTGTGTTACATTTGAGATGAAGAAAACTGTTCCTTTATAGTAATTGTCCTTTAACAAAGCTGATCTGGTGGAGTACATCGTTTGAGAATTTGCAAAACATCAGTGTTTCAGAACCACCTTTTCAGGGATAGCAGCCATGCCCTTGTTTGCAGCAGTTAATCTTGTTAGTAGTGACTGAGTGATGGTCAGTGATGGCATTGACTGAGTCCTGCTTATGGACAGCAGAAGGCTGGGAACAAGCTTGTCCCTAAATGTAGGGAGGAAGGAGCAGAGGCTGATCAAAGCTGTGGGTGCCAAAAGCATGAGGATAATGTTTGTTCCTTTATGCAAACAACACAGCCAGTTCTTTAGACTCTTGAGTCTTTTTTTGATTAATTAAGTTGATTGTTGGTAATGAGCCAGTTGGCTAGATAAATTACCATAATTATATGAGAGAAATATATATGTTCTCTGTTCCTTTCTTGTGTACTTATAATCTTTTTTTCGAAATTCAGTCAAAGTAAAGCAACACAAAAATATGTATCCAGAAAGTACTAAGATTTTTGTCTACATGGAAATCAGCATTTGACAGGAGCAAAAAACCCCAAAAAACAAAAAAAAAAACAAAACAAAACAAAAACAAAAAAAAAAAAAACACAAAAATGGTTTGCAAAGAAAGAAGGTAGAGATGTCCTTTGGAGTAAGGTGGCATGAATCAGTTTCACCCCATGGAAGCTGTATACAGAAATGCTTTCAGCTCTCTCAGTGGCTAAATCTTCTAACCACATATGATTTTAAATACCATTTTACTGAAAACCAGTTTTTCTTAAACATGACTGTCACTGGAGCACAAGTTCCCATTTACAGAATTGTCTGTCTTTAAAATTTATTTTAAAATAAGTGTAGAAAAGGTTTTATTTTGATTCTGAAAGCCTGAATTAATTCAAGTGGTCTTAAGAGTCAATGACATAAACAATCTGAAAAAAAAGTTGTTCCAAATTAGATCCTGGACATAGGGATAGGAGGAAAATAAAGACAGAAAAGAAACTAACTATTGCACTTAACTTGATAATTATTTCACATCTTTTAATTTAGACATCATTACTGGATCTTAAGGAACATGCATCATCATTAGCTTCATCAGGGCTGAAGAAAGATTCAAGGCTCAAGACACTGGAAATTGCATTAGAACAGAAAAAGGAAGAATGTTTGAAGATGGAAACACAACTGAAGAAGGTAATCTTAGTGCATGTTTATATATGTGTTGTAAGCATACAATCCTAAGCACATTGCCTGTGTCTGCTAAGAAAACTTGAGGTCTTAAGAGCAAATTCCTTGAATTTGTTTTCAGCAAGAACTGGGAAGGTGTGTCCATGCAAACCACATTACAAGCTAAGCCTATCAGAGAGTAACTTTCAGACACTTGAGCTGAGTTTTGATTTCACTTACATGCGGTAACAATGCTGTTGAAGTTTTGTTAACAGGTACCAAGAGCTGAAGGCTCATTCTGCTTCAGTACAGCTCATAGCAGCAATCGTGCCACTGAATTGATGTAACAGCTAAAAAAAATAACAGCTAGACATTTCACGTACCAATTATCAATGCTTATAGGTGTTAATGTGATAAATTCAGGTGCAGGGTTGGCCCTGCACAGAGGAAAGCATAAAAACAAATGAAAAGAAAATGCCACTCGTGAAGGGTGTGAATTTGAGTCATCAGTTCAGACCTGTTTAGAGTTGCTGTTGTGTGGGTGCAGGGTGGGTGTTAATGCACCTGGGAACGGTGTAAATGGAACTCTGTACATGCACATCTAGACCCAGGTTGGTCCTGTCTCATTCTATCACACAAAATCAGCTGTTCTGCTGCTCAGCATCAGCAGAGCTCAGGAGCAAGAAAAGGCAGCTGTACACATGTGATTGGTCTCAGAGGCTGTTTTCAGGGTATTTCAGAAGACCTGAAGGACCCTTTCACTGAATTCTCTGCCATGAGCTGCAGTTTCACCCTGTGTTGCTGGTAATGAGTTGACAAATCTATTGTAGCTAAGATTTGCCAGAGCATCTCCTCATCCAAAGAAGCTGCCTAAATCATGGTCAGGATGGTTTCAGTTCTACAACAGAAAAAAAATGGATAGCCTACCATTACCTATGTGGAGTAACTCCTAGTTACTCAAGAAAATATAGTTAACATTCACTTGAATATGTTTTATACCTGTAGTAAGTTTGCATATTTCTTTGATAACCCTTTTTCTGGTTGTTTTTAATTTTTAATGGGTTTTATTGTAGCTTACATGGAAGTAAAAAAAATTTTGAAGGCTTTCACTTTTAAAATGCATTGCAGATATTTATTCAGGCAGTTTGACATTTTCGAGATGAAATAAGAAATAATTATGACAGATAATCCAGCTCCATTTTAAAGCTTCTAAAAACTCCTTTTTACACCTCTGCTTTGTTAAAAATTGCAAATAATTGTCATAATTAACCTTGAAACTAATGGCTGCATAAGAGCATTGGGTTTAAAACTGAATTAGAGGTTCATTCTGTTGAGCTTTATTACATTATCTTAGTGCAGATTTGCATGAGACATGCAGGAAGCAAACTGTCATGTAGCTCCTTAAGAGTAAATGGATAAAAGCTTTTTTCCTTCACAGTTTGCATGGAGATGTGTCTGACATCAGTCTTCCCTTGCCTTGTACTCCCAGTGAACAGTTTGAGTACTTGCAGTCAAATCTATTAGCCCTAGAAGTTAAGAAGCTGGCAGGAGAGACTGCACTGAACTACTCTTAAGCCATTAGATGAAAAAGACTAAGGTAGTCCTTGCAAAAAGCTCTTGCTAACCTGCAAACAGCGAGCCTCAGAGAAATGCTGAACCCTACAAGCATCCCCTGCTTCCGTAAAAGGGATTTAACTTTACACTAAACAAAAATATTAACCAAGTGGAGTGCAAGGGTGCTGAAAAGTTGTTGATACTCGTTGTAGTTCCGTGTCAGTCTCCAGTGTCTCACTTGGAGTATCCACTTCTTGTTGTTGCTATTCCTCTTCTCGGTAATAACTGTTTGATATTGATCCTTGGTGACTGAAACTGCCATGTTTTTCATATTGGGGTTGTTTTTTCAAATAATGATACCATGGTTATGCAAATGAGTGTGCTTAATGTTCTAATTATTCTACATTCACTGCTTTTGTGCTCGATTGTCATGTTGCTGCCAGCAGGAGATGCAGGGGGAGATTCTAAAAGCTGAAAGCGGCTCATAAATCCTTGTTGAGTTTACATGGCCTGGTGTCCTGTCTTATTTTTTGGCTCAGGTGGAGCCATTAGAGGCAAATCACACACTGGAGGTTCTCTCTCTTTTCTTCTGTGAAGTGCTGTTATGCTCTGTGGTGCTTTTTCTTTTCTTTAGGAATATCTTTGTCCAAACTGCTATTTTAATGTATTAATATTATAGTGAAAAAGTTTTCCTTTAGTTCTTGTTCTTCAGGATACTCTTTTCCCCGAATTTTGTGTCTTCTCTTTCCCAACCAGTATACTTTGTTTCATTTTGTTTTTCTAATCCTGGAGAGACCAATTAATGTTAGAAAATTTTCCAGGAAAGATGAGTGAATTTTTGTCCATCTTCATTTCCAATGCATGGTTTTTCTCCCTATGGATATACTCCTTATTTTTAGGAAGGAAAAAGAGTCAAAATCATATGTTAACAAACTTCCCCTTGCTGCACTGCTAGGAACTTTTCATCAGAAAATGTTAGCAGTGATTGCCTGAAAAATACATCTACATTCAACAGGCTCACTTAGAGGTTGTTTCTTTTCTTTTTCTGCTGTGGTGTTCTTTCTTCAAATTCACAAGGATAGTGTCTTTCCAAAAACAGGAAAAAAAAATAACTGAATTAGGTGTTGATCCAAATTCTTCCTTTCCCAAGAATTAGCTTGGCTGGTGTAGTACAGACTTTGCTGCTTTTTATTTTGTGAACATGGATTTTCTCCCACACACAGCTGAAAATATTACTGATAATATTGGTGGATGAGACTGTTTTTTGTTCTCAGCTGATAACTGTTTGTTTTTTGTTTTTTGGGGTTTTTTTGTTTTTTGTTAAGGAAGGGACAATAAATTATGTATTCAACATAGAAAGAAAAAGGCTGCCTGGGAAATCAGGATTTCTTGTTAAAATAAAAGTAAAAATCCAGCAACTGTGTTCAGCATTCAGATAGTGTCAGTTACTGAATTAGTTTTCTAAAACATTCAGCTGTCTTGGATTTGATGCAAGGGAAGCACTGGGAATTAAGGTTTTTCTCAGTCTATGGAACTCATCTGTAAACCCAAACAAAGAACTACATTAAATATGTGGGGGCTGGACAAATCTGTTAAACTGAAAAAATCAAGATGAAATTTGGAACTTGCACGAGGGTAACTCTCCATGTGTCTCGTGTTCCAAAGGCTGGTGACTAATGCATGCTAAAACCACTAATTAAGATTCTGTCGTCTTAGTAAATTAATGTTGCAGTTATTATTTAAAATTCTTTTCTTGTTACATCTTTTCTGTTTCTCTCTCACACTGTTCCTATCCCAAAATTTCTCCATCTTCTCCTATCTTCTTTCTCCCTTTAGCACCCTGAAGTTTTATTGAGTCATCCATCCAAGCTAGTAAGTTCCCTGGCAATCTGAGAGGCTGTTGCCAGCACATTTAATTTTTTGTGTTGCATGTGTATTCACCTGTGCTTTTATAGTTGGACCAAGACAGACTGTATTGGTGAATTCCTTTAGTAGTGGGTATGGATACAAACAAAAAGCAGTGGGATGTCCGGTCAGTCATGTTCCAAAAAGCTTTCTGAGATGTTTTCACTTTTTGACTGCCTTGGTCTAACTGCATTTTTGTTTGGACAGCTTAATATTGTGTCAGTGTTTTTGTTTCCCTTTGCTGCCAGTGCTTGAAATGTCCTGTAGCTTTTCTGTCATCTCCATTGTCTGTGCATTTTTGGAGCAAGAAGGTGGAATTTCCATGCAAATCAACCTTCTTGCTTGTTCTGTAACACTGAGCACAGCAGCACATTAGAAAAAACAACAAAGTTACAGCAAGTGAAAGATTGCTCAAAATCTTGTGTAACCATTCCTCTCGCTGGTACTGTGTCAGTTTAATTTTGGATCCTATTTCCAGCCTCCTGTTGGATGTCAAAGAGCACTCCTGTCAAGGAGTGTTTGTATAATAATATCTTGACACTATAAATTACGTAATCCAAGGTGGTTTTCATCAGAGATTTCTTTTGTGGCTCTGTGCAAAAAAAATGGTGTTACAGAACTTTCAGGAGTCTGATACCTGTGTTACTCTTGGCAATGTTCAGCGTAAATGGAGTTGTCTATCTTGACAGTCATTGTCTGAGGATCAGAGAATTTCTGCAGCTTGCAATTGTTCAGTTTTTGTGGCATCCTGTATCAGAAATTCTGCCTAAATAGTATCAACAAGTTGGGAAAATGAGATATAATATGAAAAGATTGTAGTCGGTGCAAATAGGCAGAAAAATTTGAGTCAGGAGTGCATATTCTCAACAAAACCTTTAATAGCATGCAAATTTTGAGACTCTGAAGCCAGGAAATAGAGGATGTGGGAGAAAGCTGTGTCCTTTATTCTCCAGTATGATACAACAAACACAGAGGATAAGGTACCAGAGGCTTTGTGAAGGCCAGACTGGGGGGGTTTGAGCAACCTGGTCTCTGGTGGAAGATGTCCCTGCCCACAGCAAGGGAGGCTGGAACGAGATATCTTTAGGGACCCTTCCAACCCAAACCATCCTATGATTCTGTGATGGCTTTTGATGTTCCACCCTGAGATGGTGTGTGATAATCTCATCAGAGCATCATCTCATGCAGCGGAAAGTTGGAGAGGTTTTCTGCCTGATAATTCTTACACCTAAAACATTTAAACTTACCTACACTACCCCTCCCAGAAAAACTAGTGAAGATAATGCTTTGAAAAATTAAATATACAAAATTTAGGAAATAGCCAGTGTCACACTGTGTGGTCTTTCTCATTTTTCCTTGGGAGGTAATTTGTATAGCATTTCATAAGTAAATTATTGTCTGCTAGAGTCTTGCTGTTTTCAGTATTGCGTGACAAATGCTCCAAGAGTGAGCCAGATATACATGAGAGATGATAATCATCTAGAGAAACAAGATGATAAAATACTTTTCTAATAGTAGGAAAGCATTGAGTGAATAAGGCAGGATACATTTGCATTCTGCTTTTTCCCTGCACAACAGGTATAATGATGCATCCTCATTTCCCACCGGTGGTGTTAAGAAGTGATTAGTTGTGATTAGCATGACAGAAAGAAAATTGGAATTATTTCTTTTAGTGTCATGTTGCAGTTCAGAATAAACAACGTATCGAGCCATACATTGAATATCCAAAAACTGGTACTAAATATATGTTCATTGTTAATGTTCAATGACATCATTGGGAACTTTCATCTCTCTGAAGAGATCACTTTATTAAGTAATGGGAATTGTCTCTCTTGAGGTGCCTTCCTGTCTTTATGATTCTTCATAAAGAAGATAATTTGTTTATGAATTGATTCCAACTGAACACTTGCTTATTCAGTGTCAAAAATTTGTAGTTCCATTAACAAAAACTAACCATGTAGAGATGGTTAAAAGACAGCAAATAACTCTCTATGACAGACTCAAGTTTACAGTACATAGTATATCAGAGAATTTCCTGAGCTTTTTACTTCCATTAGAGCCTTTTCAAAAAGCTTTTTTTACAATTTGGGGTGTGTAGAGCCTTGGAACTAAAGGAGGGGAAAGTCTGGTTGTTTTTTAAATTTAAATTTTTTAAAACTAATAAAGACATGATAGAAGACAGCACAAATGTTTTATCAGTTGATTTTCTGCCTTTGTGGTAGGAAAAGTACAGAAGGTGGATAAAGTGTTTGTCTTTTGCAGTAAATAATCATAATATATTTTTGTATTTTTGTGTGCATTGAATATTTTTAGGAGACATGAGGTGCCCTTGGAGGTAGGAGGGTGGATTAAAATGGGATTTTTTAGTTCTTGGGAACTTTTACTTCATGGCCAAAATTTCCTGGCAACATTTGTATGTGAAATGTTAAACTGAATTTACTGTCTCAATTCATAGGTAAATGTAGAAAGTGTTTGCTGTGAATTATTTGCTGTTTGATTTAGTTAATATTTTAGGAATATTGATTTGCACTCTTGGTCATAATGTTTGGAATTTTTATTTATGTTTTAGAACCTTTAAATTAGATCTGTGCTATTGTTATGTTCTCTGTCTCTGGCACACTTCAAGCTGTGTAAGATTATCTTACCTCTTAAAAAAGAGGGGTTTGGCACGAGAAATATCAACTTAGAAAATTCTTTTTAATGTGTTTTGTCTTCCACTCCTCTCCATCTGTAAATATTGGTTATTTCTATGAAACATTGGTCATCTTTGTTTTAGTTGTAGATGTTGGCTTTGTCAGCTGATTTTCTGTGGAAGCAATAGAAGTTAGAGTACATTTATTTAGTTGAGGAACAATCACTCTTTCTTATGTGCTGTAGGTACCTGATGCAGTCACCCCATCACTTACCACATTCCAGATGGGAAATGATGGCTAAGAGCAGGAAAGCAGAAAGCTGTTAAACCACCTCTTAGTTTATAGTCCCTCGTAGTAACTGGAAGAGCATATCCAGAGTAGTAAACTTAAATGGTTCTCAGTCCTGAACCACTTAAAATTTGATACTGAATTCACATTGGCAAAGATTAATACTGATCAGATGAACTTTGCTAATAAAAACAGAGCTTAAGAGGGTGCTGCTTTCCAGCTAGAATGGGGCTGTTTCTTATGCAGATCAATGCAGAATGAAATGTGTGAGTTTGGCTGTGCTCTCAAGTTCACCTGTCTGATACCACACAGGAACACAGAGAGCTAATGACAGGGTCAGGAGTAGTAATTGAAGGGTTTCAGTAGCCTCTCATCAGGTAAACTCAGGCCTGTGGAGATGAGAAAGTGCAGCGTTCCTTCACCCTCAGCAGGCTGCTTTCTTAATTTATTTAATTTTTGTCATACTTCTTTTATACATTATCACAATTGTTTGTGACTATATTAAAAGAGAGCAGATTTGCAAATCCTGTGTCAGGCAGAGATGAAAATCTAACTTACTGAAATACACTTCTTACAGCCTCTTAATACAGGAGAAACTCTTGGAGTATTTGTCACTTTGGATGTTGATTCTGCTTCAGAAATTAAACTACTACTGCTTTTGGAATTTCTGTACACCTTTGATGGGCAGGGCAAGTTGTATGTGGGGTTTTTTTTGTTTTGCTTTGTCTTTTTTTTTTACTGTGAAAATAAGGAATTCATTATTTGTGTTTAGTTTTTTGGTTAGAAAAAAACCAAGATGAATTATTTTGCACAGTGTTGCATTGGGAAGGTAGCCAATTTCATCTGTTCCAGATCTTGATGTGAGTTTGTGGGAAACCTCTAAGTGCATTGGTTTTCTCTCTTACGCAATAAATGAATCCAGTAGGATTTTAGATATGGTCATGAAGCAGGTATTTTGTACAAAACCCACAAAATGGACCAAAGTCACTCAGTCAGTAACTCACAGTGCAGGAAGTGGTCTCCAGTTTACAGCATATCACATAACGTTCTCTTTGTGTTAGGTGAAAGTATCCATACTTATGTGCATTATATACAAATAACATGTGTTACATGTCTTAACTAATAATTTATGTCCTGTAAATAGCCCTTTGGTTCTATAAGAACCAGACACACTGACTTGTTGGCTAATTCTCTAGAAAAGAAAATTTATTTCCTCTTCTCAGCAGTGTCTCTTGGGTTGTTGTGGAGATGCTTTTATTAGCAGAGTAAAATAAATCAGGACTGTTCTGACAGTCAAGTTGCATTAGGTCTTATAACTTCTTTTGAATTAGTGAGTTTAATAAGCCAGGCTAACAGCCTAACTTTGCTTTCCTTTAAAAGAAATTTCTTGATTATCTGATCATGTCTTTCGGATGACTTTAGAGAGCCTGGAGGAGTATTTGTTAAAACAAACACTTAGAGATGTTGGAAACGTATGTAGATCCAGTACAGAAGAAATCAGGCTCTGACTGGTGAAAACCACACTTAACTCTATACATAGTGTCTCTTAGGAGAATAACATGCCCTCAGTCGATGTATAGGTGCCCCCAAAAACAGTATTCCCAATTCCCTGTATTTTGGAAGGAAGAATTGGAGAGTTTTTTTGAAATTTAGGGTGTAGTTGAAAAGGAAATTAAATCAAGTATTTCAGATTCCCCGCAGGCTGGAAATCCCCAAAAAGCATTTCAGAAACACCCACCAACGCTCTTTCCAAAGCCAAGCGTGTCCCCTGGTGCTTGCAGCTGTTTGTGGAGCTGACACACTTGTCAGTCTCACTGCTGCCACGTCCTCCTGGAGCCTGCATCCTCTTGGCAGGGCATTAATTACCCTTCCACTTGCTGTGGAGAGCCCTTTCCAAGGGTGTGTAATTTGAAATGCTTATGGGGCACTAAGGAATCTGGAAGCGGTGACAGCCCTAACTCCAAAAGGCTTCACAAAGCCTCCAGTCTCATAGGGATGCACTTGTGGCCAAGGTCTCAGCCAGGAGCCCAGACACAGTTTTCAGTCCTACAGTTCAGTGACTCAGGAGTGTCAGGGTTTGACTGGAAGGTCACTCAGAAGTAGGGAGCCTTTTAAGTGTTCCTAAATGCATTACCTCAGGAAAGGGTTCTGCTCTTCCGTGAGTTTTGGTTATTGGGCACTCTCGCTGACATCTGCCTGGGAGACCTGGGGAGTGCTGGGAGTTTTGTTCTAGGATAAAATACTGTCCAACTTAATCAGCTTTTGGGAATTACTGTGGTTGTGGGGGTTGGGTGTTTTTTTGTTTGGTTGGTTTTTTTGGTTTGTTTTTTTTTTTTTTTTTTTTTTTTTGTGGTTTTTTGTAGTTGTTGTTGTTGTTGTTTTTAAAGCCACAACAGCTTAGTATTGACCCTCAGACAAAAGCTGCAGGGCTAAGGCTCTGGAATATGAACCTTTCCTTTGTTTGGGAAACCCAGATCCATCCCAAGGTCAGTCCCATTAAAGGCAGCCATCAAGACGTTCCACAGTCCCAGAATATTCTGCTCCACAAGTCTCCTGGATTCTACTAGAGTGTGGCCTTGGCTTTAAAGAAGCTAATTAAAATCTAGACACTTCAAGGCAAAAATGTTGGGGTCGATGAATGGATATTTTCCTCCAGTCTTATTTTACTGAATAACTAAACAGGTTTAGCCAAATGTAATTTTGCTATTTGGTTCTTTGGAAGCAGCAGCTTTCTGCCCCGAGTTTTTTACTGCTGCAGTTCTCTCCAATTACCTTTAAAAGCAATAGAGCCCTATACTATCAGATCTAGACTTAGTGTGCTTTGGAGCAGAACATTGGCAGCTTGTAAAACAACTTTCCACAGCTGCACACAGAGAGGAGAAAAGTCTGTAGTCTTATTTTCTGTTGTAGGTTTGTTTTGAGAAGAGCAAGGCCTTGGGTTTTGCAGGCAATCCTGATCAGCAGAATAGCACCATCAAACCTGGTACTCACTGAAGCAATTTTGAGCAGTTCTGAAAGAGCTTTAATTGATAACTAATTGCAGTTCAAGATCCAAGAGCAGAGGAGCAGAGTGAGAGAAAAAGGATAGTCCTTAGTCTGCTGGTTTAACTTCCAGTATGGATACTGCATTCTTCTTGTCTCTTACATGCTTGGAAACTATTGAATTAATTTTACTAATAAATTAGCGATTTTTGTAACAAACCAAGCCGTTACAAAACCTCCCCAAACAATCTCTTCATTGGGATCATGTCATCCTCAGTCCTGAGGTACTTTTTGTCCCAATAGCCTGATTTTAAAAGATCAGGCTAGGTGACTAAGCAAAGATAATCTCAGTAGGTAGCCATAGTCATTAACCCTGGTCTGTGTTGCTCACAGAACTGGCAAGGGCTGAGCACATCGGCACCATCTGTGCAAAGCTCTGACACTTCATACTGATTCAGTTATGGAAGGCTATTAACCTGTGATTTCTTTTTCCAGAATATATAGATTAAAAATACCTAAATAGCTGAATCTATAGTCCTGTCAGTGTTTTAGAAGTGTATTTTAGGAACTTGTACACTCATACTTGCTTTTATTTTTCTTCACTTTCAAAGAAGTTAAACTTTTTTTTCGTATTTTTGTTTCTTTTTTGATTTGATTTTTTGATAAAAAGTCATGTAATTTTTTAGGCTGAATTTAAAAAACTAAATTTGTTTTAAATTTTTATTACCCTGCAGAGTATTTGCCCATACTTAAAAATATCATAGGCGTTGCGTATTCCTGTGTAATAATTGATAATTTTCAAATAGGTAGCTAGATAGAGATCTGGAATTGTCATAGATAACTATCTTGGTTTGGATAGATAGCTGTCTACCAGGGAAAGCTGGAGCTTCCCTTGCAATGGAGAATGTAAATCCCCTCCCTCTAATTTATTATAATTTTGCAATTAAGGGGATTTCAGGCAAAGATGTGGGAATAGGAATAACGGTTCTTTATTAGGAATATTTAAAAATACAAATGTAGTAGTACAAAAGACAAGCAAGCAAACAAAGAAATCCTAGAAACACTGACAGAACACGACCTGATGTGCTGTTGGTCAGGATGTTGGGAGCAGTCCAAATAAGTCCTCCTGGAGTGACATATGTGTTTCTGTTGGAGTAGAGATGATCCTGTAGAAGGGTCCAGTGGTAGTGAGATGGGCCTGGTCTTCCTCTGGGAATCCAGTGGAAACAGGCTGCCTTGGTGTTCTAAATCCCAGATTTTATCCAGGTAGGAATGCTTAGCTCCTTCTGCTGGGTGGAGCATCTCACAATGGGATGATGTAATGTTATCAGTTATGCAGTGAGCCTTAATGGCCCATTAACAGCTGACATCCCCCTGAAGGGAGGATGGGTCATGGAAGAAATGAGGAACATTGCCCCACCTGATTTTAACAGCTGGCCCATAAACAGAAGATATCCTCCTCGAGTTACGCGGAATGGGTTATACAAGAGAGAAAGAAAACACCTCCCCAGCCTGTTTCAACAGAGGGCAAATAGAATACCACTTCTGGTTACATCTTGCAATCCAAGACAATAACATGTTGGAATTGTCAGAGTAAAATACGCACATGTGAATGGTTTTTTGTCGAACCCTTTTGTCCCAGGCTCACGAGGCAGCGCTGGAGGCGAGGGCCAGCCCCGAGCTGAATGACCGCATGCAGCAGCTGGAGAGGGATGTGGCACGGCACCGGGACGAGGCTGCCAAGGCTCAGGCTGAGGTGGATCGGCTCCTGGAGATCCTGAAGGAGATGGAAAATGAGAAGAATGACAAGGATAAGAAGATAGCAGAACTGGAAAGGTGAGAACGGTGTAAAGTTAGAAGAGGAGCAGAAGAGCTGATTAATGTTAGAAATAAGTAATTCTTGTCTTAAAAATCTTAGCGTCTGTTTTGGGAAAGTATGTTTAGAGTTTTTCTGTCCTTGGTCCTTTATTGTTCTACATTGTTAGGAAGAGGGTGTCTTATCATGTGCTTTTTCTTTCCTGGCTTCTCAAAAACAGGGCTGATATAGGTAGAACTAGAAGGGTAGATAGAGCTATAAGGGAATGGAGACGGTTGGAAAAGCTGCTGACATTTTGGTGTATTTGTTGTTTTGATGCAATAAATTCCTCAGGCATGGCTCTCACAAAAACAAGTAAGAAAAATGACTTTTTAGAGCTTGTGACGCCATTTACTCAGATTCTTCTGACAAATGGCCTCATAACTTGGTACTGGTAGGGACACAGGTAAACTTTGGCCCAGGTGAATTTGATGAGCAGATCTGCTTTTGTCCAAACAAAACTTGATTCAGCACTTTTCAACCTTTTTCATCTTTCTCTTGGAGCCAGTAGGCACAAGACTATAATGTCCCAAATAAAAATTATAATTTATTATGATTCATTAACACTTGCATCACAACTACAGGTAGTAGATCTTGGGAAAGACCTACTGTTCTGTCATTTTCTCATCTTACAGTGGGTCAGGAGCAGATTCCTGGTCAGTAAGCTGCTGTTTGGAGTTTTTTATTTTACCATTCCCAATGAAAAATCACTAGTTTGGAGCAGCAAAATAGAAATTTGATTATTCCCATTTGCCTTGTGCCAGAATAGTCTTTCTAATTTCTGTCTTTTCACTATTTAATTACTCTACAATTTAGTGTCAGGAAGATTAGGACAACTGAGTGGAGGGTATTTCAGGTTCTGCAATCAGTGGTTATTTTTTGTGGCTTGCTGATTGTCAAATTATGGGCCCCTCTGAATGATTTGAAAAACTCTTTTCTAAGAAGTCTGTTCTCTTTTCCTTGAAATGTACAGAGCTGTGGAACAGCTTACCAGCTGGATTTCTTCTCTCTTTCTGACTGCAAGCAACATCCTGTTAGTTTTCTTTAAGTTGTTTTATTTAACCAAAATTCTTCATACCTATGGCATGAGCTCGAATACCCAGAAGTGAGGATGTATTCTTTTTAAATGTCTTTCCTTTTTTCCCGAGCGATGCATTGTTCAGCCTGTTGATACATAATGTAATCAGCAACACATTCAGGCAATAGATTGATACTGTTGAGTGAGTATAGACCTGAAAAAGCTACAAGTCATTTGTCTGTGTGATTCATTTCAGTCCTGTTGGGATCCCCATCTCAGGTGTGACATTCCCTGTGCCATCCTCTTTAGGGCAGGCAAGTTGACCAGGGAACAGGTGCAAGCAGAAAGCTTCTATCAGAAGTAAGATAGGGGGAAGAAATATATTCATAGTGTCTTAATTATTTTTCCTCTTTGTGAAGAACTAACTACTGTGTAGGAAAAGAAAGTCAGAAATATGTATCATTCCTCAGCCTGATTCCTAGAGGAGATCGAAATGGCAGGAAGAGAATTCTCTTACATATGCTTTTAATGCAAGGTGTTTTTTAAAATGACATTAGCATTCAGAAACTAATCATGATTTGGCTTGCAGCATCAAAAATTGAGTAGACATAAGTGTGCTATAAGCAAAAAAGTTTATAGTCTACAAAGGAAAAATAACACAGAAGAGAAATTAGGATGGGTCTCCTCTTTTATAGATAGAAGCGATTGCACCATCTTCAAAGAGTTAGAAAGCAAGCTTTTGCTTGGAAAAGATGCACTTCTAGACATCTGCAAAGCAGTTATTGTTTGTCCTGTTACATGGTAGTTTCTTGATGTTTCAGTCGCAGACCAAAGTCTTACAATGAAAGCATGAAACTCCCAAAAGACTAGATATCATTATATAACAATTTAGTAAATACCATGACTATTCAGTTTTATCCATTCCTTCTTACCACCTGATCTTCAGTCTTACAAAAAATTGAGTGGTCCTATTCTCTTTTTAATTTATCTTTTCTACCAGTACTGAGATAAGATAGAATATGTTTTCTCTTATTTCTAGTAATTAGAATAGGTATTTCGACTTTGTAAAAGAAAAGATTGCTTTTGTCATCATGTGACTGCCAGCAGCCAAGGAGAAGAGAAAAATCTAAGAATATTCATCTTCTATAACCACTCTAAGTGGAAGTAGAAAAAGTCTTCATAGTTCAAAGTTAGTGTGCTGAATTAGCCAAGTACCAACACCTGAAATGATTTTTCAGGTGGAACTGTAATATAAACACAGCACTGGAGAAAGAGATAGAAACTTCCAGATACTTTGTGGTGAGGTTTTGACTGCTGATTTCTCTTTTCCTGAATAATTGTTGGAATTTCTATTTGACCTTAGTTGTTTTCAACCGCTCCCCCAAACAACTATACCCTGAAAGCACACTTTCTTCTTGTGAGCTTTTGCAAAAGCAGAGATTTTATCGTGCCTATTTCATGTATAGGTTGGTCCTGGTTTTATCTACAATGCTTGTTTATAAAATATTCTTTCATGGCTGAACCTATATATCCAGGCATGTTACATGCATGTTTTAGAACCAAAGAGTCTTGGTTTCTGGGGAGGAAAAAAAAAAAGAAAAAAGAAAAAAAAAAATCATTTTGCCTTTTTAAAGGCTTTCCTGAATTGTGGTCCATGCAGAGCTAGCTAGAAATTATCTTGACTTTTAATGCTTCTACAGCTGATCAAACTGTTGTGCAAAGAAAAGCCTTAGTGCCTTGTAGAAGCAATTGTCAGCAAGCTAAACAGCAAATATTGCTGTGCCTATCAGGAACAGTCAGTGTTCCCATGTGCAGCAAGATGAGAAGAAGAAAGTCAGAGAATAACTGTACTAAAAAAATGGGATTTTTCAAAAGGGCATTTCTCTTCCCTGTGGTTTTCCCTTTTGCTAGTTCTATGTGACACTACACAATATGCTGTCAGGGAGAGAGAAATGGTATCCCAGTTTCATCCACAGGAGAGGTGTGTCTCTTATTAGGGAAGTGTGCACAGAGGAACAGAGAAAGAAAAGACAGTAGGGAGAGGAAGATAAAATTAAAAGCTAAGAACTGTTCTTTTAACCTTTTCAATGCAGGCAAAGCTGCCTTGTGCTTAAGTTAATCTAAAGAGGGAAATGCTTCCAGTCTTCAGTAGCTGTTGCAATTACTGAGTGGGAGACATTGCTTTTCAGATGACAGATATTTTAAAAATGTGTTAAGTATGGTGCATGCTATGTAAAAGTTGAAAAATACTCTAGAGTCATCATAAGGTTAAAAGTACAAGCTCATTGGTATATATTCTCTGTGGGGAGGATTTTGCTTTTTCTTACTTAGGTGGGCCCTAAGCCCATGTTTCTTCTGTGGGTGAACAGCCCTGTAAGTTTTGTTTCTGTCATTATTGTGATGGTGTAGAGGGTTTTGTAGCTGTCTGGTTGTTCTATTCCTTTGTAACTAACTGTTTGCTTTTTGTATTGCCATTCCATAACCTCCTGTCTCTCTGTAACCTTTCATTCTGTGTTCTGTTTCCTCCCTTGCTTTCTCCTCCCCTGGTCCCATCCTGCTCCCCGAGTTGTTGTGTTGTTTTTGTTTGGGGTGTTTGTGCCTTTCCTCAGCAAGCACGGCTCCCACACACTGCACCCTCCCTGCCAGGTGTCGGTCCCTGCACCGCAACACCTGGGGGGGTTTGTGTGGGACTTCCTGGGAAAGTGAGTGCCCTCAAGGCTTCTGTTTCCTCCTCCTGGCTGGGATGTGGCCTCTGCTGCTGCTGCTGCCTGGGGCTGCTGCAATGCTGCTTCTTCCTCTGGGTGAAACAGGACCTGCTTGTGACCACAGTGCAAAGAAAGCTTGCTGCTGTTCTCCCTGATTTCAACTCCACAGAAGCTGTTGCCTTTTAATTCTAATTCTCTTGCTGTGTCTTACTTTTGGTTCTAATCTGTGCTACCAGCTCTGCCTGAACCAGCTAAAACTCAAGTGTTCTTCAGGTGTTCTAAATTGTGTCATTGATAGAGGTCAGTATTGACTTATTATTGAGTTTCATTGTGATGACTTTCCTGTAATAAGCAAACAAACAAAGGATAATGCTCCTTATCTGGGACATGGCCATCACAGCCTTCAGAGTAGTTCATACACAGCTCTACTGGTGTGCACATGTTGTGCAAATAAGAACTGGCTTTGTACTTGAGAGGTGGCAGGAAGTGTATGCTGTATATGTTTCTTCAGAAGTGAGCACTGAGTGAATATATTTGTAAGTCCTGGTTGCAGTTGCAGGCTGAAAATCGATTTTCATTTGGCATGCTCACTATGTAAGGTAGGTAGTTCTTGTAAGGACAAAGGACTTGGTTTTTTTTCCTGAAGGAAACTTTGCTTTGGGAACAAAGGAAGACAGCACTCAGCTGTGGAATACCAGCAATCCTGTTAAGGACAGCTGGAATTAGTAGCTATTTTAAGAAAGAGAGTTTGGAGAGTTTTCCTGAAAAGAATTTAAGAGTGCCCTTTTCAAGAAGAAACCTTCCAACTTTTGATTTGTAGCAGCCAAAGGGTATACTTCTCATCTTAAATATTTCTTCTCAACAGTAAATAAAAGATTAAAAAACATTGGGGGATCTTAAAGGAGTGCTGAAAAATGTGGACAGTAGAATGCAGTATCTTATTTTGTCTGTCTTGAAGACAGATATGTTTGTGTAGTGTTCTGTGAAGGATAGATGGAGAGAGAAATTAGCTGTATTTTCCATCAACTTTACAGTTTCCTAGAATAGTGTAAAGGAAACTGTACTAATAAATTATGCCCTAAGCTTAAGTCAACAGTTTGAAGCTGCAATACTTACTTTCAAACTGCTACTTGTATCTTGGAATAACTGTCTTTGGTTTTCAAGTTTGGTGTTTCTGTAAATTTTTAAATAGGTATTTTAAGAAAGAACCACATCAAGGCATAAAAAGATAGGTTGTCAAATTAAAGAAAGGTGTTTATAAAGTCATAATCATCACCATTAAAGTTAACCTTGAGAGATAGTATGGCTCTAATTCTATATTGTCTTAACTGATCATAGTCCTTCAAAAGCAAGTTGAATTCTGATTCAGGCATTGGAAAAACTGAAACAATTAAATATTATTTAACAATACTACAATCCATTTTGTTGCCATAAAACTTAAAGCAAATCAAACACATTTATCTCACAGTTGCATGGTATTATTACAAGGCAGAATCTGTTGTTGTTATTGTTGTGTTTTTCATCCGCTTCCCTCAAAAATCTGTAGCTTAAGAGAACGTTAAAATTCTAAGGTAAATCACTCAAAACTTAGGATATTCCAAAATGAAGATTTCCTTATAATTTTAATTCACATGCGAAGTGATACAATCTTTAACCATATGAGAACATTTTTTTCCATTAAAATGCTGCCTTTTGGGAAGGATTCAGCTGAAATTCTGGTTAGGTTGAACCTGTCATGGGAAATAGCAGCACAACTTTTTAGTATTTGGCAAGCAGCTGAGGACAGGGTTTTGTAATGGAAAGAAGTGGTCAGGCTTATAGTTAGTCCAGCTCCACCTCTGAGCACACAGATCTGTTGAATATTAAGATTTTCAAAATTTTCAAGCTAAAAGGAAAGGAAGAAGTAATTTCTTTCTTCTGTCTTGCTCTGTCTTCATACAAGATCAGCATTACACCCAAAGTCTCCTATCAAGTTTCACAAAGGGAAAACAAAAAACATTTCATACCAACATAACTTCACTAAGCAGATAAAAATAAAAGAGGGAGGTATATTTGCTTGCAGGTATTTAGCTTCAAAAAGCTTTGAAAGTTTGCTGTTTTTCAGAAAGCAAGTGTCTGCCCTATGGAAGTCCACCTTTGTTCAAGTGCCTTAAGAGCAACAGTCAGACTCACTAATCGCTTTTGAAACCTATATCTAAGGAAGGAGAAGAGAGACACTGCCAGTGATTGCAAATCCATCTGTAGAGAGCACCAGATAAAAACCCCATCACAGTGATTTTACGCTGGCTCCTCAATCCATCCTCACCTTTTTCATATAATGGGATATCCTTCTTTGATTTGTCCTTTATTTCCCATTCTGTCCCTCTTCGTGTGTTTCGGGAGGAACTGAATCTTTGTGATGCTGCAGAAACAGCTGTTCTAAAATACGAGGTCAAAGAACCCCAATGAGTGCAGCCCCTGACATGGTGAGAGGTCAGGGCTGGAGCAGGCTCTGGCTGAAGGAGCTGGCTGTGAAGCACCCAGAGCTGGTGTTACATCCCTGTGCAAGCAGGCACCACTGACATTGCTCAGCAGTCATTTGTGTCCGTGGAACTGAGTACAGACCAACTCCTTGGTCAGGCTCAGCAGTAGGCTGCCTGACAGCGTGGTGTGTCTGCTAATCTAAGATTAGGGATGTGACCTTGCATCCTCCAGGAAGGACGCTGCACTAGAGAAATACCAGTAGTGAGAAGCACTGATTGTGAACTTTTTTGAAGGCTTCTTTTCCTGCCATTTTTTCTCTAGTGCTGAAGTCCTGCGTGTTTTTATCATTAAATCAAGGTGGTTTTCAAGCACTCCCTCTCATGCCTATTATCTGTAATGAGTATAGGACTTGTCATCTGCCTTATAGTGCAGCAATAATGGATTTTATTCAGCAGTTATCTCCTAATCCAGCCGTTAGATCAGTAGAGTGTAAGAGCTGTGATATAGTTAAAATAATTATAAATGTGAGGAGAAAGAGCATCACGTAAGTAATGAGCCTAGTCTGGATGTCAGCTTCATTGTTACCTGCCTTTACTACATCTCTTCAAAAGCTATTTTGTAGCTTTGTTTTAGACAGCCTCTTTGAGCAATATGGGAGTATCCATACTCACAACCTAGTGTGAAGGGAGTAAAGAAAAAACCACCCAATCTGTCTTTTATATGACTGATATAATAAAAATAAAAGTGTCAGATCCTGGCATTGTCTTGGAGTACAGAAAAAACAAAAGGAATATGCAGTAATTGCCAGTTAGCCAGTGAAATAATAATTTTAGTGCTCATTGTGGCCATCTGTGGCTGGGTTTGTGCTCTTAGGTCCATGCATACATGTGTGCATGGATGCATACACAAACCTTCTGTCTCTGCCTATCCATCTTTTCCCCATCCCTCTAAATACCAACCTAGAAAAAAGGAAAAGACCAGCCATCATTCTTTTTATCAAGAAAACATGTCAGAAGGGGTAAACATAAATAGCCTTTCTGCTTTGACAGACATAAAGAAGATCAAATGCCCATTGTTCCCTGTCAGACTGCTTTGAAGGAATGACAGGGTAATAAATAGACACAATCACTCACTGTCAAACAAGGGGAATTCAAAGTTGGTTGAAAATTGTTACGTAAACTACATCCTAAGTACATCTGAGACAAATGTAGCAGGCTCATTCCACTCTCTATAATACACAAGCATGTGGAAAAAATTGTAGCTGGGATAACCAACAGCTTTTAAAATACAGATTTTTTAATTAAAATGCATAAGCTTTCGCTTCTCATTTTTTTGATCTTCAGCCAGTGATCAGATTAGAGTCGGGTCTACCTTTAAAATTAGCGAGCTGGTGTTTTAAAAGGAAGGGGGTTTCTCTGAGAGTGCCAGTTGGCATTACAATTGTCTTGTCTCCCTGTGTGACTCTTGCATCGGAGTACACAGTTACTGGGGCTGGGCAGGAGCGCTGCTGCTGCATCTTGTAAGGAATGCTGCAAGTGTGTGTTCTTGCTCGAAGGGAAAGAGTGCAAACCAGAACTTGTGGTTTTGCTCTGTAATGAGCATGTCTGGGTATGGATCTGGTCCTGCTTGCTTGGGGCTGCTGCCTGGGGCAGATGCTTGCTGTGCTCCTCTGTTCAATTTCACTGATGTAGCCTATGAACTGAGGCTTCAGCTCCAGTCCATGGCAGATCTCCATTTACTTCCTAAGAGCTGACAGTTTCAGATGTCTGCCTTGGTTTTAGTTTGAGTGATAGCACACTTACAGGGTTTCTTTTCTAATTTTAATGTGCTTTCAGACATAGTTCTTATTTTTGTTTGGATACATATTATAGTTATTCTAAAAATCCACACTTCTAAAATGTATTTTGTACCTCCGTAACAAAAACTTGGAAAAGGGGCTAGCAATTACACAAAATGTGTTTTTCTTTGGAAGAAATAATCATTCCATAACAAAATGGAGATGTAGCAATAATTTTTCTCAGTTTAAAACCCATGCAGCTGGTTAAATAATACTTTTGTAGCACACAGAAAATTGCAAGTGACCTCAGCATAGTGTTGTAAATACTGTTTTGCCTTCATCCTGTGCCAGAAAAAGATGCTACCTTTAATGGCAGTTGGAAGAACTGTATGGTTCATTTAAATTCTACTTGGCTGTTCTGAGTTGCAGCCTGTATGTTTTTCACTGTTAAACTGAAGAAACAATATCACATCGTTACAACACAACCAGGAATTGCAAAGGATCCCTGAAATGCAAAATGAAGAGTCCTAAATTTTTCCCCTTACCATATTTATTCCCATATTTAACCAACTGTTTATTTTCACGTTTTTCTTCCCTTTTGTTAAATTTGTCTGTAGCCTTGGATTTCAGTCAGAATTGTTACTTACACGTTTTTCTGTGTGAATTAACCAAGGCTTTTGGAACATTAAAAGTTGCTTCAAGATCAAATGCTGAGATATGGTATTTGGCATTTTACAAGTCTCATCTTCCCCCAAATAATTCAGGTTTTACAACAGCTGTCCTCGAAGGGCTTGATCTGAAGAATGTTGGTTCAGAAGCCAAAGAAAAGTACCTTTGCACTAGTTAATCTGTTGCAGACCAACAACAGCTGCTTATACAAATTCAATACCCTACATGGCTGATAGTAAAATTTATGCCATAAATAAGGACTTCAAGTTTCATTTACATGCTTCCATATACCAAGAGTAATAAAGAATATAGCAGTTACCCTGTCCTATAGAAATTTTTTTCTCCAGCCCATATCTTCCCTTTTTAGAGTAAAATTTTGCCATGGGAGAAGCACAACATATTTTGTTAAAGCCAAATTTCTACTTTGGACAGAAAGCCATTTCCTTTGCCTCTCTTCTATTGACTGAAAATCATGAAATTTTAAACCAGATTGAAAAGACCTGTATTTATGGTTCTTTGTTGACTTACCTTGCTGTTATCAGTGAAATTGACAGCAGATGCCTATGAAAGATACTGGAGACATTTGGGAAAAAAAAAAAAAAGCAATAATGAACCTATGGGACTTCATGCTATACAGGGGACTCCAGCATTTTGTCTTGGTCAGTTCTGCTGTTGAACAATGTTGGAGAGAACTGTCAAAAAATAACCTGTTTGGTCATTATTGTTTTTAGATTGCACCTTATACAGGAGAATTATATGGCAGGAAAATGAGGCAGCTGCTTTTTTTGTTTCTCTTTGGAAGGGGTGACTTCAATGTCAAAATTAAGGAAGATGAGCTTTTAGCTTTGACAAGTCTTCACATCTCGAGGACTTTACTCAGAGGTTAAGGTTTTTCTTTCTATTCAGTCCCTTTAGACAAGTTGGGATCATCTGCAGAAAAAGGGAAAAAATTGCATGTCTTGCTCATGGAGAGAAAATAAGCCCTTAGAAGACGTAGTAAAGGAAGACATTAGGTTTCATCTCAGATGGTCAAACTCTGTATTTTCAAAATGTTCGTTAGAATTCTGGAAGCAGTGTACTTGCTAATGATGTGATGTAAATCCAGTTTTCTTGTAAGATGGCTTATTTTCTTTTTCCAAGATCTGTTACCTATTGGAGACCATTTTCTGTACAGAAAGTTGCCTCTGATTGAAATGGTGTAATCTAATCTAAAGGTCCTTTTTTTCTCTTACTTATTTTCCTTTTTTTTTTTTTTAATTAGATGTCTATAAAACATGCAGCTCTGTGTTTGTGAATGATTGTGTGTCTGTGTGTCATTACCTGATTTATATCTTCTTGTTTTGTCCTTTATTCTTGAACTGCTTTATCTCTGGGCTCTGTTTTCACAAACTCTAACTCTTTCTCTTTCGCATCTCCTTCCTGGATTTGCTGCAACCTTCAGCCTCACCTCAAGGTCAGTATTCACTTTTTAAAGGGTATTTATAAGACCCTCTATTCAGCTAAAATTGAGATCTTACGGAAGATTGCACATCCAATTACACGATTGCAAAATGAAAGATCAGAGATTTGGTTGAGTCTGTGTAGGAGGATGGGTTGAACAGGGTGCATGTTTAGAAGGAAAGAATTTTTATCAAACCATTGTAAATCAATGCTGTTGTGCACTGGGGAAAAAGGGGGAAAACTAACCAATGAAGTTTTTAAAGGGCAAAAACTCAAGGAGCAGGAAGCTGAAGCAAGACAGTTTAAATATTACTGGTTTTATCTGGTCCTTTAAGAAGAGAAGAGATTGGCCATTAGCCATGTTCTGTGATACATACACATGCTGTGGAGTGCAAAAGTAGTTCCTTTGAAATACTAGTTGTACAAACTTTAACTGCTGGACCTTTATCATTGCATCTGAAAACCTTTCAGTGATGTTAGAGAACTAGCTGTGGTACAGCTTGAATGTGCTATGCTGTCAGAAATAACCAAGGATTGAGGGTTAAAGATAAGTGAATTAGCAGGAGGATGAATTTGTTGAAGACACAAAGTGATGAACCACTGAAAAAAACCCAACCAAGAAACAAAATGTTTTAAGTCTTTCAACCATGGCTCGTTTTTCCGTTTTTATATTTTAAAAGCCGTTGCTAACCATTGATTTTGGGATTTCAGTGGAGTATCTTGGAGTAAATGTCTATAGCCTAAATAATACAAGTCATGATATGTTATCTAATGACTCTCCTTTGCCTTTGAAAGCTCTGCAACCATGTTGGATTTTAGTCTTTGCTGATAAAGCCTGTTGGTAGAAACCATCTGTGATTCCTGAAGAAAGAATGATCATAATTGTTTCAGGCAGTGTCTTTGCCCAGAAAGCCACTACTTAATGACTAAAATCCCGAGTTATCGACCAACATCCGACTTTGCTGTTCGTGATTAGCCCTGAAAAATGTGGTGGTGGCTGGAATCCCCCAATGCTGTGATGCTGCTGACGCCTCTAAATTGTGTCAGCATCTTGACCTTGGTTTGGCACAGGCACTGCTCTTGTGGCCTTGGGTGCGTGTTTTTCTTCCTCCCACAAACTGGAAAAAGATTGGAAGTTAATCGTGTTGTTGTCATCCATCAATACCTTCCATACCCAGTGTGTCATACTGGCGTACTTGTAATTACTGGGGAGAGGAGGTCTGGCCTTGAATGACCCCCTTCACCTCCCAAAAACCACAACTGCCAGGAAGCTTTTCCTGCCCTGTGAGCATTCTCCTCTGAAATAACCACTCTGCCTTTTGCTGCACGAGCAGGATCCTGTGGGCCAGTCTGTGTTTGCCTGTTGCCACTATGAATGGAGCTTGGTGTGCTTTGGCTGATGAAGTCCTAGATGTTGTGGAATCCAGCTGTGAAAGCTGTTTTGACTTCAATCTATATGGAATGAATGATAAGAAGGGAAACAGTTTTAGGGTGCTGTTTGGTTGTGGTCTTTCTAAGACCTGACATGATTTCTCTTTTCACAAGCAATGTAACCATAACTTTTATTTCTCACATTTAGAGCATAACGTAAAATTTGGCTAGAGAAGATATGGCTGTCATTTGAGGTTACCACGTGTTAGGATTAGGAACTTGGAAGAGTTTTCTAAGATGCTAAAGAGGTTGTCCATTCTCTCCTCAGTTTCTTAGTTGGTATTGATTTTTTTGGATTACTTTTTTTTGCATTTTTAAAATCATTATGGTTAGTTGCTGAGGTTTTCATTTATTTGTTAAAATAAATCAAGAGTGTAATGAAATAGGTTGAATGACTGCTCTTGGAACTACAAAATCTCTGCTGGTCAGAAACAAAAGAAAAAGATTCTCCTCAGGGCAAACAGGAAAATTACAGTGGTTGAAGTACACTTGTTCCTTTCCTAAGCATTTCAGAATTTGCCTAATTACCACTGACTGCAACATATGAAGAAATAGCTGTTCTGTGAGGTTACAGTCTACCTTGGAAGCTACCATGGGAGGCATAGCTTTATTTTTCTCTAAATGATGTAAAGCAATTTTTTCAGACATCAAAGCAAATATGTCTCCTGGGAAAAAAAACTGAATATGTGGAAAATGTGTTAGGTATGTCTGTCTTCTAACAGGAAGAAATCCTCTGAATTATTTCTGTTCTCATCAAGAACAGCTTTGCTTACAGTGCAATACCTCTGAATTTTCTGATCTGTCCATTAAGCTTTCATCATCTCTCTCATGCTGACAAACTCAGAGAATCAGAATAGAACCATGTAACCATCACTGTTGCTGTTGTGATGTGTACTTACTGCTTAGAAGTCTTAAGGATCTGGAGTGGATGTCATGCTGATTCATAGTAAATAAAATTGTCTTGGAAAGCATGGGGATTAAAGCAGTTTTCTGTAAGAAGTTTTTTTGCTAAGCATCTCTGCTGATGACAGCTTCACATAAAGAACTCCCCAATGTTGGCTGAGTTCAAGAGTAACAAGCCAAAGAAGTATACTGATGTCATTACCTGCAGCAGCAAAAAAGGAGAAAAAAAAAGAAAAAATACCATAAATTCATATGCTCCAGTTCTTCTAGGCTGTTCTTTTGAATATGTCTCACAAAAGTTGAGATAGATAAAGATAACGACTGACAATCAGGTGTTATAGCAAGCAACTGTGTGGTTTTCAAGGGAAGAATGAGCTATATTGATAATGCAGATGTAAGATTTCCAGCTTCAAACTGGGTAACAAACAGCTTAATTGGACAAGAGATACCCCACAGCAGGCTTTCTTTTAGTGTTCTGCTTTCTACTGTCAGATTTTCTGTTAGTTTAGATCACATAATTGGTTAGACTGTCTGTAATATTTTAAAGCAAGTAATGCAGTTCTTAGAAGAAAGTTTTCTGGATTTTTTGCTATACCAAAGAGAGTTTGATGCTCTAGGAAGTAACAATGAAATACTGTAAACCTTATTTCCACAAGCAAAGTGGCTTGATAATTAGATGACTGGTGGCATGAATCCAGGTAAAAGTCTGCTAAGAGTGTCTATGTAAAATTAAATGTCAGTGTAGCAACTCAAGTGTAGCCTTATAAAATCAAAGTAAAAACAAAATACTAAATCTGAGGGGATTATTTCAGTCCTTTTTCCAGAGTCTTAAATGTATATTAAACAGAACATGTCTAACCACTGAAGAAATATCTAAAATATCATCCTTCTCTAAGAAAATGGCAGATAATATTGCATAAAATGTTCAGCAAGTACAGGAAACTCAGGGTGCTATTCAATAATTCTTTTAAAAAGCCAGACCAAAACAGCAGAGTACTTGGTGGCAGCCATGTAGTCTCTGGTACCTGTGGGCTTTCCACAGTGCTGGAAATGCCTTTGCACCGTGACTCGTGGGGTGGATCTGAGCACTGACAGCGTGCCAGGGTGGGCAGGAGAAATTTCACTGCAAGTGTGGCTGCCTCTTTAATTCCAGACCTTCAGAAGGCTCCAGGTCTTCACTCTGCCACAATGTTGGTCATTAACCATGTCAGGAAGTGATAAAAATTTGAAGAGTGTTGAGTCAGCAGTGGTTTTAGCTCAGCGGAGACAGAAACTTTGCCTTCAAAGAAGTTTCCATTTAAATTTCCTTGGCTGTCTCCAAAATACAGCAATCTGTAGTAGTTGTTTTCTATTCAATATATGTTTCCTGTAATTCTACATAGAGCAAAAATGGCTTTGTGGAATTATTTACACTAAGAAGTACTCTTTTTTTCAGAGTTATCTGATCCTTGTAAGTGAGGAGAAATACGGCCTCTTAGAGATGATAGAGGGGAAGGGAAAAAATGAAGGCATCAGGCCTGGTGGTGGTGAGTAGGTCACAAAATAGAGCTGTGGTTTTCTGTAAAACAAGTCACTGGTGTAGCCTTTCAAAGTTGCTTAAGGTATAGTGATTATCAGAGCTTTCCTCCTCTGTTCAGAGTGGAATCTGTACCTTTCCTGTCAAAGGTCCTCTTTTCTTGCCTCATTTGACTGCATCTTAATTAAAAAAAATTACTCACAGCTGTACATCATCTCAGAATTCTCATTTCTGCAGTCTCACATGATCTGATTAATTTCCCACTATGTGCTGAAATTAATTTAATTATGTGAATAAACCATGAGTCGTTTTGTTCTTTGTGTTATTCCTTCGTTTTCAGCACACACATTCACAAAGTGTGCAGGTTTCCAGGGGGATTTAGAACTGAGGTAGCATTGGAAAGGCAAGTGACATGGCACTAGGGAGGATTTTTGTGTGTTACGGTATGCTGTGAATTTTAAAGAGGCCTGAGTCAAATGCTCTGAGAGAGAAATCCCTCACAATTTCCTTTTTTTCAGAGATAGCAGAAAGGTGGGGGTTTTACCATGTTTTTGAAACATCAAAAGACAACATTACTTTTAGAAGACAGTTGAAAATGGGTCTTTATCTTCCTATATCCCAAAGCTAACAAATTACATAGCGTGTCATCATCAGAAGATGAAATGAAGTGATCACTCCAACTTCATGCAACATTAAACATTTTGACTAACCCATATGTGTCACATCACGTTTAGTCTAAGGAACAAAATCTGAAGGTCATTTTTCTTCTTTAATAGCTAATTTCTGTGCAAAATTTTATCCCCCCAAATGGCTAGATTTTTATTTCTGTTAAAATTCTGAAAGCCAGGCAGTGAATGTGTATGTCTATGGTAAAACAGTCTAGGTGCAAACAGTTCCATGAGTGACCACGAGTTTTAACAGGCCCTGCACTCAGCAATAATGTGATACTTACAGGGAATGCAGGGCTTTTTAAAAAGTTGCTGAAAAAGATGAGCTGCTCAGTAGCTGCTTTTCCTCTTTTTTTTTTCCTGGTAAGGACTCCTTTCAGATGCCTGAGCTTAATGGTAAGGTGAGCAGGAGTGAAGCATTACCCACAGGATTGTTAGACTGATGTGCAGGCCCTTTAAAGAAATCAAAAATATGCAGGTTGATGGGATCAGATCAGATAAACACAACTTTGCTGAGGGAGCCACCTGATGTCACAGCAAGGACTCTTCCTATCGTCTTCAAAAGCTTGTGCCTGTCATTCCCCTTGACTGGCAAACATCACACCCATCTTCAGGAAGGATGAGAAGGAGGGGATTGCAGGCCAGTCAGTGTAACATCATGTGCTGGCAAGTTTTTTGAGCAGATCCTCCTCAAAGTCACCTCCAAGAACCTGAAGGAGAAGAAGGTGATAGGGAACAGCCAGTATGGGATTTACAAGGACAAGCCATGCCTGACCAACCTGATTGATTCAGTGATGAGATGACTGCCTCAGAGGGGAATCAGCAGTGTTCAATGTCTTTTTAGTGATGTGGATGATGAGACAAAATAGATCTCCAAAACTGCTAGAGACGGCAGAGACAGACTTTCTCAGATGTGTTCAGTAAAAGGTGGAGAGGCGACAGACACAGATTGCAACTTGTTCCAATGGAAGTGCCCTTGAGATAATTGTCAGGGAAGCAGTGATCAGTGGGGTATTGATACATTGCCCAGGGAGGCTTTGGAGTCCTCAGCACTGGAGATAATCAGAACTCATCTGAACAAAGCCAGGAGCAGTCTGCTCTAACTTGGCCTTGTTTTGAGCATGGTATTGAACCAGGTGGTCTTCAGACATCCCTGCAAACAGAATTACTCCATGATTCTGACCTTCTGTGGTAAGTTAATCTGTATTCTTGGCTAAACTCTACAGGTTTTGTGTGGTTTTGGTGAGAATTTCTACGTATTAGTGATCTGATAAAACAGGGCAAACAAAAATGGTCTTTTTATTTCATAGCATTGTACAGCTGCAAGGAAAGAAAGAAGAAAAATTGTGGGGTTGGGAGGGAGCAGAGTCCACTGCACTTTTATTTCTTGCATAGTTCTGTATGTATTCTTGGTTTTTAAACAATTTTGAAAAGAATTGCTTCTTTCTGGAATAGTATCACTGTGAAAGAGGTCAGGGTGGTCTTTGTAGGTTTGTCTGGTAGTTTACTGAGGCATTTTTATTTCATGCTTTCTAATACAGCTCTCCCCTTCTACCCCATCCCTAAACACAGATACTCTCAAGCTTTATTGCTGTGAATAGAATTAGAGAAGATAAAATTGGGAATTCTATTTCACAAATTTTTGAATGTTCCCTGTAAGCTTTTCTTGCTGATCAGAGCTGACCAGGGCAGCAACCTTTAATCTGACAGGGAGGGGATTCACTGTTTTGCCTCTGTAGTTACCAGGTTTGCTCTTATGTCTCATCATTTGGGCTGAAAGAACCATCTTCCATTTGGGGTTTTCACATCCATTTTTGGCACATCCTTTGTCTTGCTCAGGCTCTGGGCAAATAAAATAGAGCATAGTTGACCCTGCATTTTCTCCTCAGCTCACTTGTTGAGGCAGCATTTTTGTGCTGTGAGATTTTCAGCTGACTGGAAAGTTACTGGTCACGTGTTGAGTCTGCACCAGTGCCTGGACTGGAACCTTTTGTTCTTGTGTTACTTGTGAAGTACAAGTTCCATTTCTGACCTGCACACAAGGTGTGCCTCAGATGAGGGCGTTCAAACCCTCGTGTTTCAGACATGCTTTTCTCTGCTTTACCCATCAATTTCACTGCTTTATCTCACTGCTCACTTAGCTCATATTTTCCATCCTGATTCCTGTGAAACAAGCTTCCCTAACAGGCCTATGCATCATCTCTGTAAATAATTCCTCATCTTTTGTATGAAAAATATGTTAGATAAGCAGAGATATTTATTGCAGTCATACAGTTTATAGATTCAGTGAACAGTTCTATTGCCATCAGTCAGTTAATTGGAAATCGTTCTTAATCACTTTACTGCAAAATGAAAACAAAATTTCTTATCCATGAAATCCCAAGTAGGCTATTAGAGATACTGCAAGATAAAAGCATGCTTAACATTCTTAGGCTAAAATTAAATTAGAAAACTCTTTTTCCCCCCTTTCCCTTTCTCTTCTATGGCTCTCTTCCATTTCATTGTTCTTGCAGGGTGGTGTATTCAAGTATTCCCTCCTTCTGCATAACATGTTCTTCATCTGCAAACAATAGAGGGCCTTTCAGACTGGAATATGTCAGCTTTTCTAGATGGTCTTCTTGAAGTACCCCAGGCAATTCAGACAGATTTAATCAAGCTCTCAGTAATTTACTTAATTTCCTGCTTATTCAGCAGATGGGCCATTTTTCTTAATTAAAAGAAGTGGGTTTTTTTTTTTTACTTCCTTAGAGAACAAAATATTTCCAGTTGTCACTTTCTGTTCCTGGCTGAGTAATTAACTCCCATCTCCAAGGGGTAAAGTGCTTCCTATCCCTTTAGTGACCCAGCACACTCCTACCAGAGTAAAGTGTTTTTACGTGGAACATTCCTATGTTTTCAGTATTTCCTATGTGTTCAGTATTTACAATACTGAACAGATTTGATAGAAATTGGGATCGAGCATGTTGGTAGTTTTGGGGTGGCAGTGGGGTTGGAATGATTCAGTTCCAGCTTCCTTCCTTCAAGCACTTTGGAATGAGCTCTACCATTACAAGTAATGTAATTCTTTTTATACAAAACCAACAGTGACCAAGAATTACAAACCTGAGTTGCAAAATGCTCTCTGTAAATGCACAAGAGCCTCATTTCATCCCAGAAATTACAGCTGCCAGCAAGTGGAGTCCTCTGAGCCAGGATCAAGAAAGGAAAAGATGCCAACCCAACAGAAAAGTGAGGCTGCTTTCCTACTAGTTCCTCCTCTCCTGTATTGCTCAGCCCTGGGTTTTTTAGTGTCCTAAGTCGTTCATGCCACGTTTGATGAAGTCCCACATGCTGAGAACTAAAAGAGAGGTGACATATTGCAACTTTACCCAAGTATCTGTAAGGATAAGGACACTCATCTTACTGCAGTGGGGGTGCTGTACCTTTGAAAATACATTCTTTTGGGAGCACTAGTATTGTGTTCATCCTTGGTCTTTCCCTAAGCTTGTCTTACTCTGTAATAGTCTGCATTATATTTTCACTTTAGTTCCTTGAGTGTGCAGTGTTTTAAAACAAGGGTATTCCTAGTTTTCAGATGGGAGGATTCTTGGTTTTGGAGGATGCCCCTGGATTCTCATGTACCGAATTTATTAATGTTATTAACTTAAAACCAACTACTAGATACATTCATTTCACTTTTCAGTGTGTAATTTTCACAAATCAATCAGCAGAATTTGTTAGCAATTTCAGTTAGTAATAAACAGCTTAGAAATAGTTTTTGTAATTACTAACTCCTAGCAATATATGTAAAATACATGACAGTGAGTACATTTTCAGCATTTAGTGTTGTCAGCATATTTTAAAGGATTGATACTTCAGTGTGAATTGTCTTTTCTTTTAGCAGTTGCTCTTCTTGCTCATTTTTTTTTCTTTTTCATCATTTACTTTAAAGCCATCCTGTATGGAAAAAAATGGGAGAAAGCATTAAATGAAATTAGTAGTCAGAACTTTAGCAGGATACTGCAAAATGACACTTTCTATTGCAAAAGTGGCCGCTGACTTGGAATGAGAAAATATAATGTATTTGGAGTAGAACATTTACATAACTGCAACATTTAATGTAATTTCTTCTTAAAGGAAATATTTCATGATGATATGTCCCAATCAAAGGCACTGTTCTCCACAGCATAAGCAATAGGCAGAGCTTTTGGAGGCACCATGCAGTGGCATTATGTAAAAGTCAGCAGAGAGATGCAAATAACTGTACTTTTTTCCCTCCTTAGCTCATGACATGCCTACCTCCCTTTCTTGTATCTCCTGCTTTCAGCAGAGATTTCCCATTTTAATATGGAATATGCAGATGTGTGCTCAGAGAGCTGGGGCATGGCACACAGTTTCTGCCAGCTTGCTTCCTTTGGCTGCTGATTTCCATGTTCATTTTCGGTATGCTTGGGTCACAGGAACAAATGACAGCTGAAGGAGACTGCTTTCTATTTTTAAGAGCTTCGAGCTTCAAACTTCAGACATTATTGTAACTTGTGCAAAAACCTTAGAGTGTGAACAAAAGCCAAACATTTGGAAGAGTATTCTAAAGTTAAATAGAAGGAGTGAACACATTTTGTTCCAAATTTTGGGAGCAGATGTGAATTCCATTAAGGGCATAATCTTCCCCATGACCATTTTTATCTCTTTATAATTTTTTAAATAGATGTAAATACCTATTATTAGTTAGCCAGTATCTGCGATGAAATCCTAATTTTGAGCCATAGTGAGTTTGATTTAAAGCAACATGGCTTTAAATTTCTTTAGTTAGTTTGAAGGGTCTGCACACTGTTAATTTCTTCCTTACACCAGTCTGCACAAGCTGAAAGCAGTCAATAAGGAAAAAACCCAACACCACCTTCAAAGGGATTTTATTTGATTTCTTGAAAATTCCAGAAAGGAAGGAGTTTGTTGTGTGTTTTCTTCTGCAACTTGGAATATTTGTTTCTTGAATTAGGGGTAGAGAAATTTTATTTCTAAGTAGAAGGGGACTGGAAAGCTCCTCTTGTCTTTCTGTATCCTGTTTCTACCACAGCATAATTAATATGAATTAGATCTTCAACACTGTTTACATCTCTCAACCTCCAATGTCTGCCTTCATATAAAAAGATAGGTGATACATAGAAAATATATTGTATTTGTGTTAGTGATATTCTCCTTGACAGCAAAGGCTGTTGATAGCTGATATTTCCTAATGATTAGAATTGTTCCCCAATTAGTTGGAAAATTAGTTCACTGAAGGGAAGCAGAAAATGTCTCAGTGACATCCTGCATCAAGGCAGTTGCCCTGATAGGGAGATTAACTCAGTTAAAGTCTTAATTTTGCCTCATTTGTCTCGAGGTCACCAATGAAAAAGTAGTTCACTGCAGTGGTGTAATTACCTAGATAAAGAATGTATCTTTCTGAGTACACACTCTAGACTGAGCTAATTTAATTAGCTAACCTTCTGATCTCTGAGGATATCAGTGAGTATATTTCAGATATCTGACACATGGAGCATCTCGTCGCCAGAGGTTTTTTAATGTGCTCCTTCATCATATATTAAAAATTTAAGTATGTATTCATAATAGTCATGGATACACTCGTTCTGTATCATATCCATGTACTGTGGAATGGTAAAAATCCCTCCTCAAATGCATAAGGCAGTGACCTTGTCCATGGCTTCCCAGGGCTGTTAGAGAGACCTCTAATGAAGAGAGACTCATACACGTTGCTTTACAGCGCTCACCGAGTTCTCCGGAAACCCAGTGGTGTTCACTTCACTCACAGGATATTCCTGGCTGTGTTCTCCTGTGTGTGCCAGGCTGAGAAGGCAGAGTTACAGCTGTGTCAGAGGAGAGGACTGAGCCATCTGCACTC
Source organism: Brachypodius melanocephalos (assembly GCA_013398615.1). Lineage (NCBI taxonomy): Eukaryota > Metazoa > Chordata > Aves > Passeriformes > Pycnonotidae > Brachypodius > Brachypodius melanocephalos. The sequence continues at coordinate 786,522 of VZSR01001863.1, forward strand.
TGCAGACAGGCTGTGCAGCCCTGTGTGGGGGGTGTTTATTACAAATCATGCTGCTGTCCCCCATTTGCCAGGCAGGCTGTAACAAATCATCTCAGCAGGCACGCTTCTCACTAACCTGATGTGGGCTGTCAGAGCCAGGGATTCAGATTTATTTCAGAAGAGGAGATACCTCTTAATAACTGTTTGCTAAGCACCCAAAAGAAATACACCAGACATGAGTGCATTCTCAGAGACTGTTCACTGCTGGAAATTGCTCTCAGCAGTGGATCCCAAAACAGAGCTGTGTCCCTCACATTTCAGATTGAGGGAGGTGAGGGAGATGCTGTAGATGAGTGTGATAATATGGCTTTTCAATCAGCACCATCCTTTTGTATACTTTTCCCAGTATAGTCTCTGGCAATGGCCAGCTTTGGATGAGATTTTGTATAACTTCTTTGTAGCTAGCACAGTAAGCACTTTTCAGTTCACATCTCTGGAGAGAGTCTTTTAGAAAGATTCTTTTTTGAAGACAGTTTTTGTTTTAAGTAGATAAGCTAAATTATATCAGATTTTTATTTGGGCATCTCGGTGATGTAAAATCATCAGATTTTTAGCCCTGAAATGACAGGTTTACATTATTTCAGAATGATCCTGCTAGCATCACTTCCTTATATCTTTTTCTAAGAGCAAGACTCTGAATGTTCTTGTGAATGTATTTCTGTTTGTATCAGAAATCCTCATGCACTGAGTCACTGCCTTCATTGTGCTTTTGTGTTTTGTCCTTCCCAACTGCTTAGTTAATACTTCTTGCTTGAAGACTGGATTTTCAGTATTTGTCAGCTTAAATGTGTGAGACATATCTTGCTTTTTTAACATACAGCTATCAATAATAATGATAGGACAGAATAATAATGTTCAACTGTTATCCTAAATTCCTGCAGATTTTTAGAAAGGACTTTTCTCTCTTCATAGCATTTTTATATGCATACAGATGTTTTAAGCTACACTAGCATGGTTCTTAAATGCCTGGTTTTAAAATTTTCTTCTCCCTACATTAGGTTTTTTTTGTTACAATTGCTAATTTTTACATTTGATTTTTGGTTTTGATTGTTGTTTGTATTGGGTATTGTTCTAGAAGGAATTCAAAGATCACATGCCCATCTGAAAGAAAACAACTGCTGCATTGTGATTTGTTTTCTCTTCTGGCTAGTGGGACTGCAGTTAAAAAAAAGTGTTATCTTAGATCACAAAAATACCCTGTGAAACCTCAATAAAATGCCATTCATAAGGAAGATTTTATTGCTGTTTAGAAAACACTTTTTTCAGCCAAATGGTGCAGGTCTCTTGAGCAGAGAGTGGCTGGCTGTGTGTGATCTCTTCACAGGGCAGTTGGTTTGTGAGCTGCAGTTAAAGGTAGAGAGAACAGCACCTTTGGGACTTCTTCCCACACTGTTAGGGCCAAATTCAACTAACCCAGCATGTTGCAGGGGGAAGGAATCCACACCAAAGCCTAATCAGCCGTTTTATAAATGTCATTTTTGGCTTTGCATCTGTTTGCTCGATTAACAAAAGCACGAAAAAAAAATAAAGCAGAACAAACTTATTTATTGAACTACTGAATGCCTTTATTAAGGTCCTTAAAGAATTAGTATTTTTCTTAACAAAGGAACACCCATACCACTGTGTTACAGGTTTATTTCAGAGCTGACCTGAAGTTTCTGTTTTTAATGTTCCTAGCAACAATAAAAACTAAAAGTTGCACGGTTTTAAGGTTAAAAGTTTCTTTTTCTAGTTCACTTGCTGTCAGCTTTCAAAATAGTTATCCAACCTGATGTATAATTAATTGGATATTTAACCTCTGAAGTTTGATTTAAAATTTTATACCAGTTATGAAATTATGGTAATGTATTCATTATTTTTATCACAGAACTTGCTTCCTAGGAAATAGGTGCTGAGAATTTAAGTAGTTGGGAAGCTGCACATTCATTTTATTAGTCTTTTTTTAGCTGCACGTTAGCTGGACAAATAGGTGAAAAGGATTTTATCTACAAAACTGTAATTAGAGATTAATGGAAACATGAGGTGCTATAGATGTTTACCAGAAATATTTAGTGTCTTGTTGTATTTGGCCCTGCCTGAAAGCAAACTTTAGGTTTGTTTGATTCGACATGGACTTGCTGCACTAAAACAAAGACACTTTGTTTAATCTCTGCTGATAATCCCTCAATTTTAGCCAGTTGATTGGAGCAGTTTTCCTTTTCTTCTTTTTTGAGAATACAGCAGCATTTGACTTTGCCATTGTGTGTAGCTGGGCTTATGTCTTGTGACTGGAGAACACTGTGGTTAATTCTGGTGTTGCTTTTTTTAATTCCCTCATGAAATGTTCCATGTAGCATTAACAATTTATGCCACCTGATTACTTGGTAAACCTCATCTGTTGCTAATGAATCAGGTGATTGATTTTTTTTTCCAAGGTTGATTTCTTTTCTTTCTAAATTATAAGAGGGTTGGGATAACATTTTTTTATTATATTGAGTTTCTAGATTCATAGGGCATGTACTTCCCTATCTCATGTCTTCCCATCAGCTGCTTCTGGAACAAAATCTTTGTGTTGTTTCAGCTACAGGGAGAGATGTGCTGACTGCATCAGGAAGTGTGCATTATATCATGCAAATAGTTCTTACCACTGAAGAAAGACAGTGGTCAGTGTAAAGTTGGGATCTGCTTGAAGTCTTGACTTCAACACCTCTGGATTCAGACACTTTTGGGCTCCTGATCCTAAAATTTGGGGCAAGCGAGTTTCCCACAGCCTTCACCCCTTGCCTCCTCCAGTGCTGACCTGAACACACACACACTTCGTTTTTAGAAATCAAAGTTTCCTAGCCTCAGGAAATGAAGTCCACCCCCCACCTCTTAAAGCCACCATGGGACAATTTGATTCACATGCAGCAACCCGGTTAAATTGTCAGGATCTGTGAGTGTTTTCATTGGCATTCCTTACCTTGTCATCCAAGTGGTGCAGAACAGCAAGGAGCAGTGGAACAAAATGATGAGAGGTTTTGGGAGAAGTTCACAGGCAGAAGAGGTAGCTGAGTGCTGTGCAGTTGAACGAGAACAGCTTAAGTGTGGTGGTTGGTCTTTTAGCTTGGATGTAATGAGCAACAGAGGTAGTAATATTAAACCAAATTTCTGAAGCATAGTGAAATTATTGTTTCTTTTAGGTAGCAATTTAATGCACCATTTTTGATCTTGTTATAATGTTGAAAGGTAGTGACAAACTACTTGAGAAGCTGGAAATGCTACATACAGCCAAAGCCAAGGAAAAGGCCCAGACAACACTTAGAGTCCTTTAAAAAAGCCCAACTCAGCCATACAAAATTCCATGTAGATCTTCAGCAGTGTGTAATTCCCCTGATCCTAATTTTTGAGTGCTTAAGATGAAGAACTTTGTTCAACCCTTGGCAGCTTCCCTTTGACTGTCAATCACACACCCAGTTGTGGTGATGGGGCCGTGTGATGTGGTCAGTCCTGTTTCCTTCACTGCTTATTTATCTTCCTTTCATCACTTGCTTTTTCTTGAGGTTTAGCAATTAGGCTTTCCAAACACTGCCATTATTCTCCATGATTTGGTGACTAACCCTAACTAAGGTGAAGTGAGTTTTGAGCTACTAAAAGCCAAATCAAAACCTTTCAGGACAGGTTTGGTTTTTTTTCTTCTTCTTCTTTTTGAAACACAGTAGCATATTTGGGAAGAGTTTTTCCTTGGTTTCCTTCTGCTATATGCCCCAGAATGTAAATATTTTTCTTTGTGTACCAAAACTACAAAAAAACCTGCAAAACAAAGCAGGAAATCCCAAACAACTCAGCTATGTCACTGTATTCATGATCTTTTAAATTCAGAAGTTATGGTTGAGGATATGGCCAGCTAAAATATTTTGTGGGGGCAGACCTTAAAAACAAAGGAGTGATGTAGGAAATTTTGGGGCAAATATCGTAATTTGGACACTTCTCTGTGTTTCTTAGGATTACAAAGTGCTTGGAGATCTTAGGCAATGATAGCACCATCCTCAAGGAGGGCAGTGGAGAGGGTAGGTGCTGATCTATCTCTGGAACATGAGGAAGTTCAGGCTGGACTTTGGGAACAGGCTCCTCACCACAAGGGCACTGGAGCAGAGAAATGGTCACAGCTCCAAGGCTGACAGAGTTCAAGCAGTGTCTGAACAATGCTCTCAGTGGTGTGGTTTAGTTTTAGGTAGTCCTGCAGCAAACAGGGAGTTGGACTCGATGATCCTTATGGGTGCTTGCCAACTTGAAATATTCTACAGTTTTACACCGTACATTGTAGAACCTAATATTTCATAACACAAGGTACTTTGGCAATTCAAAACGAAATAACATATTAGGTCATTGCATCCAGTTTTCAGTGTAGGATTTTCCAGTCATGTTGACTATTTTATCAGTTGAAGTCATGTTGAGGATTAAAGTGTTTGTTAAAGCATCTGAAGTTCATCTGTCCATCAGGGTTAGCAGCTGCAGCAGCAGTGGATTGTCCTGTGGGTGGTGGTAATGCTACAGCAATGAAGGCTCCAGCTCAACAATCCTTCTGACGTGGCTGACAGTCACATAGAAATATTTCTGAGTGCCTAAGATGAGTGAAACAAGCTGCTTCTATAGCAGTGCACAAGATCTGCGTGTTTGTTCCTGGGGTGTGATTCACTGTGTAAAATACAGCATCTGTGTGTACACTTTATATTGCAGGGAAGCTTTTATGGTGGTTCAAAAGCATTCTAAATGTTTGCTTAACCTAGATTGTTCTAAAAACACAGGTGTGTGTTAGCCACATGCATGTGAAGGAAAAGTATGTTAAAATATAGTATTCAAAAATTCAAAATTAACTTATTCATATTTTCAGTTAACATTTTATCTACTTGTATTTTACAAGAATAATATCTGAAATTATGTCAGAAAAGATAACCAGATGCAGATAATAGCTTACACTACATTAATGCATAGCATGAAAATCCATATGAGGAGAGAATTAGCAGCTGTATGTATGCTGATGTGCATTGCAGTATAAGATAATGAGATTAGTGTCAAGATGAAAAAAATACTGACATTAGTACAGATAAAAAAAAAATTCATAAAAGCCTTAATAAATAAAAGGGCCTATGTAGCAATTGGTCTTTTAGTGAGGAAAGGTCTTCCCAAGGACTGATGGGGAACCAAGTGACTTGCCACTTTTCAGGATTGCCTGGTGCTCCACTGGTCTTCTATTGTTTATATTTATCTTCCGGTTTTGAAATCATTTAAAAATGTGAAATCTTTTCATTTGACTTTTTTACTGCTTATTGTGATTGTTTGACTTTATTCCCCATATATATAGCTATGTTGGGCTATATTTCCTCACTGGAAATTCAAGAATTTCATAAAGAAGTGGGAAGGTGTGACTTTTTTAGATGCAGCTTTGTTTCATTAAAGAAAGAATAAAGCCATAGATATGAGCAGTTGGTTTCAGTGTCCAGATTAGGAAATATTAGGGGATTTTTTCATCAAGCACATGTCCTAAATTGGGCACCCAAAATCAAAGGTTGTGAAATGATTTATTCTGAAAATCCTGATCTGTCTTTAGTTGAAAGACTTTGGGGTTTATATTTTTAAACCAGAAGCCTGAATTTTATTCTGCTTCCTTTTATGTAACACATTACACTGTAGCAGTACTTGGTGTGACATACTGTGAAATGGAGAAAAATTCAAAATCATGGAAAAGAGTTTTCACTTTTGAGGGCAAAATGTTCTAGGGGCTGGACTCAAAAATATTGTTATCTTAAAATTGGTATTAAAAATACAAAAGAAATTTTTATTTCCAAAATGAGTGGGATTCTTCACTGTAATTCAACATAAACATTCTATTAGATTCTTCTGCTTTTACATATGACTATAATGTTTTTCTTATTTGATTTGAGGTGACACTGAGAGCATCTTCTGAGATGAGGTACTTTTGCTTTTGTTTTGTTGTTGTTTCTGCTGGTTCCAGTCAGTATCTTCTTCAAAGCTTTGTCTCACTGAACGTGACCTAGCTCTCCAGCTTTAATCAGAATCACCAGAATTCTTTCTCTCTTTTGTAGTCCTTATGCAAAGATACTTCAGTAGGAATGTGTATTTATGATATTATTTCATGTACTGTATCTCTCAGAAGTTCATTAGCTCTTTATTTTATGATGAGAAGCCCACATGCATGTTGCAAATTGCTGTTTGCTGTTGCTGTCCATGCAAACAGTAGTGCTTTTTAGAAAACTTTCATAAACCACTAAACTCTTGCCATCATTGTACATTAAGTCATTCTCTTTTTACTGTCTTTAATCTTGTTCAGGATTTTTCAGTTTTAATAAAACTACTCTTGAAGACTAAGGATTTTTTTAAAAACTTCACTGTTCCTTTGATAGGGATACGTGTTCTGTATGTGTGCAATTGCATTCAAAAGACTTAAAAGAACATTAAGCTTACAAAATGAAGTTCTCAAACTGAGGGAGTTGCAGAGCTTTGTTTCTTTCTTTCTGTTTCTTTCCTCCTAATAAGCTTCCTTGTGCACATATATTATGAAAAAATTTCCTATGACTGTCTCCTCATAAAGTGTACCAGTTGCAGCATGCTCACTTGAGTCACGTACTTTCTGTATTTTATTTTATTGTTCCAGTTCAGTATGTGGTCCAGTTCTGCACAGTGTTCAGTGGTGGTGTGAAGATGAAGTTGTTCTATAACAATCATCAGCAGTGTTTAAAATAGCAACAGAACTGTCTTACTGAGCAGTGAATGGGGTGATACCTAATAAGCAAGCTTTTGAGGTCTCTTGATATTAAAAATATGAGTACGCATTTAAATATTCTGAAAGATTGTTTGCATATATAAAAAGATGATTCTCTGACTGGCTTTGAAGACTGAAAGTTATCTGGCAGAGAAGGAAGAACATTTTTTACAGAACCACAGTATGAAGTCTTCAGAGCTTCACAGAACTTTGATAGTCCGAATGTCAGAGGGCTGTGGACTTGTATATGCTGAACCTTTTGCATGATTATCTGCATGAGGTATTGTAAAAGTGAGAATTTTCATTTGGTACCATGGCCATTGAGATGGGATGAAATGTGTTTTCATGTATCAAATTACTCCAAGCCTTTTTGGGTTTGTAGATTTGGGGTTTCATGTACCTTCTCAGATTTATATAATTATACAATTGGGGAGATTTTAGTTAATTCCACAAGTACCTGTATTGTTAGAAAAGTTTATGGCCCAACTTTTATTCTTTTTGACATCAAAGATACGGAGGGATAGTTGTATTTTGCACATGATTCAAAGCCAGGTTAAATGGAGCTTTGAGCAACTTGATCTACTATAAGGTTTTATGAAGATTGATCTCAGAATTACAAGCACTAGGTAATTTCCAGACTTAACTTTACTAAAGCTTGTCTTTCTCTCCAAACATCTGCCTAATATCTTAGAATGTCATTAATTTTGGTTCAGACAGGCAAAGGGGGATGTCAGTAGTACATATCGTTATAATTACTCCTTTTTTTGAAATACATATTTTGATTGAAAACATTTTGGACCATAGGAGATTGTCTATTTCAGACAGATTTTGGCAAGGGTTGGGGCTTTATTAATATTGTTGTCTCTTATCTAACTAGTTGGTTATTGTAATAAAGATCAGTTTCCCAATATGTGACTCTAGCTCTGCAAATTTATAAAAAAAACCCCTTTATTTCTCTAATTTTAATTTAAAAGTTGAGTAAAAATTCTGATACGGAATTGAATGTGTTGGGCTGACCTGTTTTCATTTTCTGCATTGACTTAGCTGTAGTTTCTGTGTTTATTTTATTGCACAGATAGAACCATGTATTGTACAAGCTGAGTTGGTGCCAACATAATATTTCCAATAAGTTGTTTAATCACTGAGCAAGTCTGCTTTCAAACTGGGCAATGCGCCCATTGCCAGTGTGCAGCACTGGGTTAGAAAAACTCAACAATTACACTGCTTGTGTTTAAAAAAGCATCCTGACTCAAATCAGCTGGAACTCTTGGACAGGGTAGTTAAGTATGCCAATAATTTTTTAACATCATCAGAAGAGGACTTTCATTTTTTATTGGACTCCAGAGGCCATCAGCACTTTTTCACCCTAATAGTTTGTTTTAGCACCAAGGAAAATTTGCTGTCTTCGCAATTTTCCCCGCATCAGTTGGCTTACACTGGAAAAAAGCAGAACTCACAGTTGAACCTACGTGTTTTTTGGAGGAACTCAAAACACTGACTGGTCACATGCCACGTAATTTGAACATAAATATGTCACAAAGAGATACGTTCTTAATCATGCTTTTGTTATAAGTTCTGAAGAAAATATTAAAGAAGGGTTGTTTGTGATCTGTTCTAAAAGTATTTCTGAAATACAGAAGAAACATTCTTCCCTGTCTGTGTGGATAACATACCAGATCTGAAGCTGGTATATCATTCTGTTTTCTAAACAGTAAATTAAAGAGCCGTCTCTACTACTTGCATGATGTTTTGGAGAAATCTTGCAACCAAAGAATCTGTCTTTAATTCCAAAATCCAAACTCCAGATATAATTATGGAGAAAAGGGCTGAGGAAGCAAAGCTAGCCTATTTTGTTTTGATTGGACTAAAAGTTTAGACTTAAGTTCTCTGTGGTCAGGAGGCTGAGATTAAAGAGTCTGTAATTAGATTCAATACTCCATGTGTCTTAATGCCCTGAAAGGCCAAACCCTGTCTGCAGGCAATGGTAGCTGCCAGGATGATCAAAAATAGTCCAGAGATGCAAGCAAAGAGGAAATTATGCACGCTTTCTCAAATAGTTTGTTCTTACTTGTTGTATCTTGTTTATGTTAAAAAAAGGATAGGGAATCCCTCAAAATACCAAGAAAACAAGTAGATCTTGAGGTTGAGAAGAAATTGTTTTACTTCTGAAAAAAGATTGCCTAATTCTTGTAGGTAATCCTCTGTATTCAAGTCATGTTTCAGTAGTTTTTCCTTTTGCTCCTCCTGTTTTCCTCACATTAGGTACAGTGGCACCCAAAGCAAAATAGGTTATTAGATGTCTGTGGTTTGTCTGTGTACACGTGGTCTATGTACACATGTGTGTGTATGAACAGAGAAGAGTTTTTTTTTTTTCCGGAAGTCAGGACAGGTGCATCTTTTGATTAATAGTTTATATCAAATAATAAATAATGCTTTTGTTTCAGAAATTTTCTAGTTTTGGTTAACAGTAATGAGCAAAATGAAGCCTTCTTTTGGCTGAGGGCAATGCTTGAGGGTGAGTCTGGTGCTGGTGACCTTGTGAAGAGGAAATGGTGGCACTTGATGGTCCCACTGTTCCCTGGCCCGGCTGCCAGTGCTGGGGCTGCCTCTGGACCATGCTCTGAGTGCTCCTCTCTTTTGCAGGCAAGTTAAAGATCAAAATAAGAAAGTAGCAAATCTGAAGCACAAAGAACAAGTGGAGAAAAAGAAGAGTGCACAGATGCTGGAGGAGGCCAGGAGACGAGAGGATAACCTTAATGACAGCTCCCAACAGCTTCAGGTAACGTGGGCATTGAATTAATGCAATTGGGATAACGAACCAGGCTTAGCTGCCTGGCTCTCCACTCCACCTCCTGATCTGTTTTTGTAGCTCTTACCTAACAACTTTGTTACTCATTGTTTAAAAGGACACATCTATCCTACAGCATTTCAAAGAAAGCAGCCTCTCTCAATTGGCTTCAGATCTTACTCAGTTTTCATAAAAGAAAAATATACTTTTAACTGTCAACTTGGTTATGAAGTGCATTGTTGAAATGATTATATCAATTCTGTATTGAGATTGGTGTGACATTTCTTTCTTCTCTGCTCTTCTAACAGCCTTTTTCTTTAGCTGTTTTGTGTATTTTCCCAGCTGGTTTTACCTTTTCTGGTGCGTTTTCTACAATAAATGAAAGATAACCAAGTAAGTATTCTTAGACAAAGCTGGAATTGTTGTGGGGTAACTGGAGGACCATGTTTTCTATATGTAGTCATCCTTGTTCACTCCACCTCATGAATTCTTGGTGTGCTTACTGGTCAGTTGCCTTTATTTCTGAAATGATCATGCTGCTGCCCCACAGAATTATCGGGTTACCTCAAATCTGCCCAGGCATAAGAAAGTCACTGGTATAAAAGCAAGTCAAATATTTCTCAGTGTGCTGTGTGTTGAGATTAGCTGCAGGAGGTTTATCAAACGGTAAGTTTTCAATTGCTGTCATGAAAATATTAAACTACAGGCATGGAGTACAGCAAAGATACCATGATGCTAAGTTTGGAGATAATAGACATTTTGATTGTGTTTTCTTTAATTTACAAAAATAACTCTCTTTTTGCGGAGTAAAAGTAAACATGGAAACTGCACTCTGCCTTGTAGTCTTTCATTTTGTAAATTTTTAAAGACCAGGCCTTTCACTGGTGTTTTCCTTTGTTACCCTGTGTTAAATCCTGATTCTTTTTATCAGCCACATATCTTAATACATCTGCAGTGAAGACACAGAATACATCCTAAGGGTTGTCTGTAAAGATAAATTCTCTCCTTATTTCAAACATTCTTTACTTTGTTCTCTGGGATGCTGGGGGGATGTTTTCAGCTGAAACTTGGAAAGAACCACAGAAACATGTGTCCATGGGGAAGGCTCTCAGATGGACCATTTTGTGGTTTTCTCCTCTAGTCCTGTATGTAGAGGGCACTGAAATAGTTAAGTTCCAAGTGTATGAAAATGATTTCATAACTGCAGACCTTTGTAAAAGGCGGGAATGTGGGATTTCTACATCTGCTAATGGGTTTTGTGGCTGTAATGCTGTGGCGATTCACAAGGCTCTCGTTATGTGGCAGCTACGTTTAAATAACACAATCCTCTTGGTATTCTTGAAATGTCTTTAAAAATTCCTGAAACTACTATGATATTTGGTTAGATTTCTAATCTGCATTTCAGTAAATCTATATTTCAAGTCTGAAAAGACAGCTGGTGTTTGACATTTGCCTTACAATTATGTGGATGGTGTACTTATTGAATGACACCATTCCATCAGACCAGCATCTTTGTTTTTATGCAGCACTTCCAGATTTTAAAAGGGATGACTTCCTTTTCTGGCTCTCCCTCCAAAATTATTCTTTCCCCTTTTGTTTTTCTATCTTCTTCACATATGTAGTACACTGAAAAAAGCCTGAAATTTATTTAATCTCAGCTTCTATTTGCATACTGAAACCACTTTTTTTCTTTTTTTCTTTTTTTTAAGAAAAAGTAAATTATGTAAAATGTTTGTACTACATAGCAATGAACACAGAATGATATTTCAGTTACTGAGAACTTTAAGTCCTGTTAAAACTATTTAACACCACTGTCTGGTACATCAAGGAGATGGTACAGCTTTGGTGGTAGCAGTGAGGCAGCTTTTGCTTGGAAAAAATGGTGCTGCTTTGTATCAGAGTTCTTTAAGAATGTATAGCTGCCCTTGCAACTTCTTATCCAATTCTTTACTTATATTTTTTTTAAGCAGATCACAGATATAAAAGTATGAATAGCATGGAGATCTTTACCTTTTCCCATTCAGATTTTTCAACTAGAGATCTCTGTAGAGTAGTACATACTTTTTTGGACTTTGCTTATGTTGTGTTTTATTCTGGACTGGTCTCTGTGCTTTCTATATAATTATATGCAAGTTTTTCTGCCATTAAATGATAGAAATTATTAAATGCAATAAATAATTTAAGATTGAAGCGTGATGTGATAGTCGACATTGAAGTGTGCAAGTTATCATGGTATTAATGTTACTTGATTTTCCCTAGTGCTTTTTCTTGCTTTTGTGAACATAATTGTCCTGTTTGGGTGGGCTTGATTTTAGAGAGCCTTTCCCCATATTCAGCACAAGGCTGAAGGGAATGCTTTCATTCACAGATGAAAAAGGTCTGTATGCTCTAATGAAAATATCAGGCTAAGGTAAAATATGGAGTGTTTAATGACAAGTGACAGGTTCAATAAAAGCTCCTTCCTTTAGAAGAGCCCTCTGCTTAGAGCCTCCCTCTCTCAAGGACTGCAACATTTTGGTTTCCTGGAAGTAAAATTTACTCAGGACCACATTTCAGTTTGTTAGTTGAGGAGACCTGTCTTCTCTCTAGACTCTTAAAGGGCACAGCCTTGTAATCGATTTAAAAAAATTAAACCTGAGAGGACTGTAGATATTTGACTTTTTTTTTATGAAACCATTGTTGGCTTTGGGGTCAGGACACACAAGCACCAATTTCAGATAATTTTGGTCTTGGTGGTTTTGGCTGGAATTAATAATAAGACATTATGAAATGCTTAAAAATATATGATCTGCATGTTCTTGGGTTGACTGTCTGCAATCTAGTCAAATAAACACTCTCCCAAGTGCACAGTGCCCTCCTCTCCTCTCTGTCCCTAACAGACCTGTGGTTTCTTTCTTCCTGAGTCCAGTAACAAAATGTTCGTTTATTCACAGGGCTCTGATGATGGAAATTTGGTATTTTGGGGAGTTGGGGAAGAATGAAAACAATAATGTCTCAATTCTAGTGAGATGGATAAATGGCTTTCCAAATTTGTCTTTTCCTCCTGGGTTCCCTTAAACCACAACTCTCCAGAGATGTGAGAGGTTGATGAGTGTCTGGTCAATAAGCAGGATAAAGAAACAAACAAACTGTTGGGTTGGAGTAGAAATTTTTTGCTTGAGTAAAGCTTGGCTATTGTGAAAAATAATTGATATGCTGTTTAGTCCTAGAAAGGTAACATTTACTGAAATTCCATTATATTTGAATGGATACTTCAAGCCGGCTTCTGAAAGGAAGTGTGCATATTTTCTTGTTCTATCACTCTAGCATCTTCTGGAGTTTTTCCAGAATTTTCAGAATATCCATGCTGTGGGTTTGTGTACTATTGAATCTGTGTTGCAGCAGGTATCCATCAGTCTCTAAATGCTGCTGACAAACTATGTCCAGATGCTGCGTAAGATGTTTTTGAGTGCTTTAATGAAGAACTGTAGAAAGCAAGTAAACTTATTAGTTCTTTTCTTCTTTTTCCACACCCAGGTTTAGATAATTTAATGTATATTCCTAATCCATGAATCCTAGATGCAAGTATATGCTGTTTGTTTCTTGTGATAATGTATTTCTTTTATCCTATTGGAAAAACCTACCCTTCCAGTGGAAAGAGCTCTGCTTTCAATCTAAACAAATATGCAACTTTATGTTCAACAATGTTTTTACTGTGATGCAGGCAAAGCTCAATGAAACGGTTAGATAAGCAAATACCTTCTCATCAAATGAACCTTCTAAATTCATTGACTATCAGCCACAATGCCTCAAGGCTGCCAAGTGTTTTAGAGGCATTTGGACAATGCCCTCAACAACATGCTTTAACTTTGCCAGCCCTGAGTTGGCCAGGAGGTTGTGCTGGATGGTTGCTGCAGGTCCCTTCCAGCTGAAGTCTGTTGTGGTTCACTGGTATGAGGCACCACAGCATGTGCATAAAGTCAGTGCCAGCACTCAAAAACCTGAAAACCCAAATAGAGCCCAGGACATCTGAGCTTAAATTGCTGAAGAATTCCCTCTTGATATGCTGTGATTGGATCTTGAAGGTGGGGTGGATTAAGTTTTTTCATTTCATGTCTTGACAGTAATACTATGCCATAATGAAAATTATGTTATGTTCTCCTTTGGCTATTAGTAAAGCAAGATTATGCTTTCCTAATAAATCTCTGCAGTTGCTTTTGGACAGTGAGTACAAAATTTCTGAAGAAATTATTAAAGTAAACCTTTCCAACCTTTCAAGATCTTCTGAAAAACTTTCTAGGCATCATCAGATTTGAAGCAAATTGGTTATGCTAGTTAAATACGTTAGGTGTTTTCCTGGGATAAGTGACTTTCAAGCGTGGAGTTCCTGGCTAATTTCTGTTCCATATAGACCACTGCTTTGCTTGCCAGCTAAACATGTTACAGCCCAGAAAACAGTCAGCTATTCCATTTCAGCCTGGCAGAAATCTATTCTTTAAAGCCATCTTGCATCTGCAGGGTTTGTTCCAGACAACAGTCTGACGTACCAAACACGGATCTGCCCACTGAGCTCAGATGCACCTCTGGGAATCACTCAGATCCAAATGTTCTTTTTCTTTCTCTTCCTCTCCCAGTCCTTTTTAGACATTAATTACATCATGGAGAGGTTTGGCCTTCCTGTCCCTGGACAATTCCCTGTGCTACCCAGCCTTGGTGGTGTCAGTATTCCTTGGGCCTGAGCGGGTGCCATCAGCACTTACGCAAGTGGCTGGGATTTCACTTTGGGCAACATTCGGGTCTAGCTCATCCTCATGCTATTCTCCCGGACAGAGCTCATGGCATCAATCACTGAAAGGATACTAGTTTACTCTGCAATTCTTTTTTAAAGAATTTTTTTAGTACTTTTTGAAAGGATGGGTTTTTCTTGTCAGTTACCAAATAGGATGAAACTTAATATTGTTACGTGTTCTCAATAATTTAGCTCAATGTGGTTCTGAGGTAATGTGAATTGGTGTTCTACTGTCTGCTTCTCAGTGTTATGTGGGAGTTTTGTTAGTGGAAATGCAGCAAGTATGAACAAATACAGGCTCTAAAGATCAGTTATAGTTCATAAAAATCTAACTGAAATAATAGCATGCAATTTTTCCCTCCTCTTTTATTCGGGAAGTGATAGCCAATAGATAGTTTTGGAATCAACTTACCCTCCAGCTCTTTCTCTCCGACATTCTGTGACAGCTGGCTTTCCATTACAAAGCAGGATGTACATATGCAGTAGAGATATCAAAATGCATCACGATTCATTATTGATGTAATAGTCCAGTAGGAATTTTCATTTCCATCAGCTTTTACAATAATTACAGAAATTACAGTGTTCACAAATTTTTCATTCTGTGTGTATTTGGAAGGTTGTGATTTTCAGCAGATAGTGTTGCAGTAGGTGTAGATACAGGCGCATATTTAACCCTGGCAGATGCTTTGAGAAAAGCTAGCTCTTGTTCTGGTCATGTCATAGCCCTCTGCCAGGAGAGCTCTTTTTTACCTTTCCTGGATGTCTGGGAGAAGTTCCAAAAATGACGACCTTTTATCTACCCATTTCATCACTTAGAGCAAGGAGAGGTTTCTTGAGGGGAGGTGAGGAATTAAATTGTAGCCCTTTTTTGGGAATTAAAAATCATAATTAAACACCCCTGGATACATCTACTTTGACAGTGCAGATAATGTATGGATGATGAATAGACAACCTCACTTCATTATAAATGTGTAAAGTAATATAATAATTATAGACAAGACTCAGCATATGTAATGCTCTCTAACTGAAGAAAGGCTTAGATATTTTCACAGAGTTAGTGCCTTAATCATTTTCATCATTCAGCAACACAGAAACAGGACTGAAAAGTTCGTTGGACAGTGGAGGAACACTGCACAGTGCTAGAAATCAGTGCATCGTACGAAATAGCACTATTGTGACATTGTATTTTCATGTGAAAGTTGCACTGTTGGATTTTCATCCCAGCAAGATAGTGCACATAAAAATAGAAAGAAAGTGCAGCTTTTTAAAAATAGAGTATCAGAAATAAATACATGACCTTGTTCTTAATTTGATATGGCAGTTCTTCTAGAGACAGAATCTGTCATTCTATATAATTGATGTTTATGACATTACATCCATTGTTAAGGCATTACCTTCTCTTGTGTCTGACCAGGGGAGAGTGCTCCATTCAGAATACTTGTTACCATAACAGAAAGGAAGCTTGAAGGGCCCTGCCAGTTGAAATGGAGAAGCATTTCCCTGGATAGACACTTAGCCATCTGCTCTATCAGTTTTCACTTTATGGTTTGGTTTAGTTTACTATACATCTATTATGTTCGGGTTAGATGAATTCATTGCTTTCACGTCTTTAAAAAAGATGAACCATTTAACTTTGTCTTCTTATGTAAAGTAAAAATGCTGTACAGTTTCGAACAGACAGCTGGAAAAATTTTGTGGAAGTCACTATTTACAACTAGCATTAGGCAGTCTCCCAATTACCCCAGCATTTCTCTTAACTGCAAATTGAGATTTGTAGTGAGAGAAAGCCATTATATGGCCTGAGAGTTTTTAATAGAGGAAAGAAGACTCTCTGCATCCTAACATTTTTCTGTGATCCATCAGGAATATTATTCCCCAGACACACTTTCACCCAGTCTTTTCTGCAGAAACATGATGTGTCAGTGGAAGATGAAACCTGCTATTTGTGCTCTGGCCTGTTTGGCAAAGGGAAGAGTTGGTACCCTTCATGATATGCCAGAAACTGAGTACAGTGAGGACTGCACAGCTGAATGTGTGCCAGCAGCCTTAACCACTGGATGTTTTTTGCATAGGCTTTTTTCC
Source organism: Brachypodius melanocephalos (assembly GCA_013398615.1). Lineage (NCBI taxonomy): Eukaryota > Metazoa > Chordata > Aves > Passeriformes > Pycnonotidae > Brachypodius > Brachypodius melanocephalos. Next base: position 802,941 of record VZSR01001863.1, read on the forward strand.
CCAAGATTAGTATCTGAGTTCAATCTGCTTTCCTAAAAGCTGTCAGAGAGATTAATGTATCTGTTGACAACATGGTGTGGTTCCTGTGAGGAGGTCTCCCCTGAGAGCAGAAAACATTGAGGGCCAGATTTAAGCAAAACAATAGGAGCACATTGAAGGGGAAGAACAGCTCTCTTTTCATTTTGGTGTCTTATTTCATGAGCCTGAGAAATGGTAATAAATTTGCATTTTTTCCTCCTTCTTGTTTTTTTTTTCTCTCTCTCTCATAAGGTTGTTTTTTTTTATACTTGCTGTGTTGAAAGTGGTTTCTAACTCATCTCTCCCCAGAATAAAAATGCCCAATTGCCATGGCTCATTTCATAGTCTCATTGTTTAATAAAATTGCTATTCTGTTTTATTCTTCTTTTGCACAATAGAGAAAGAAAGGGAGATAGGCTGATGATGGGGACCTCAGAGAGAATTTAGAACTTATTCTTAAAAAATCATAGACATGGATTTTTTCTTTTTAATTCTATACTGTGGGAGCAAATACTCAAGCATTTACTTAAAAATATTTCCTCTAATTAATTTTAAATAGTACTACACCTAATCAATTTATCAATTTCATTCTAAATCAGTATTATTCTTCAATCTTGCTTACTACACTGCCCAAATTTGTGTCACCCTTGAACTATTTTTTTTTCTGTACAGAAATCAGTCTATTCTGTCTTTAATTAGCGCTTTTCCTATTAAGTTTTTCTCTTTGCTAAAATTTGCATATTCTTAGGAGGTATCAGAGCAACTGCTCTTCCTGTGATTTGCAAATATTAACTGGAATTGAGACTTAGGCTGCAAATTGTGTTCAGAGCTGCCAGAAGGTTGTAACACACGGAAAGTCAGCACCAGTCCTCTCAAATTCCTCCTGAATTTGGTTTGATGTGCACTCAGGACTCAATGCAGGCATGGGAAAAACTTAACTATGTTGGTATCACTTAGTCTGTTACTGAGGATTAAAGAAGGATTAACATTCTAGAAGATGTCTGTAGTCAGTTAAAATCCATCAACAAATTCGCTTAAAACATTATGTTGCTTTTGGTGCTTGCATTTGAATTCTTCCTGAAGTTTGATATTATTTGGGTCAGATGATTTTCCAAAGCAGGGCATGAAAAGCAAGGAAATAAAAGATGAAGGAGCACAATGTCCCAACAAGAAGCATCCATGTCCTTCTAGAGCACAGCTAAAAGTTGGCAGATGTAATATTTTGTATAAATAAGACTAAATTTTTATGCAATATTTATTGGTTTAGTCAGGATATTTAAATGAAAGATAACCTATATAGCTCCACAAGTATCTCCTGACTGGAACCCATGGATAAAAGAGCAGGTGAAATTCAGCAGAAGTATATATTTATTTATCTATGCCAGGAGCAACAGTCTTAAATATATGTGCACAATGATGGGTTCTGATTAGCTCTATGACTACAGGAGAGCAATCTCAGAATCAGAATAAATAATTTATCAAAATGCTGTTGGTTAAGAGGAGTATTAAGCCATTTGAGAAGTATCAAACAGCAAAGCAGAGAAGGGTGCTGTGTGCATGAGCAGTGCACGTGAATTACCTGCAGTGATGCCGAGCACCCAGCACAGAAAAGGATGTGGAAACATAGGAGAGGTAAAGGCAAGGAAGAAAAGAGGAAACGTGAGGAAAGGCTTCTCTTCAAATAGATAGTGAATAAAATTGAACACTTGAACATGGAACATGATGAGCAAAGCCAGGGAGTGCTTTTTCTCGCTTTGCAGACTGAGAATAATAGAGGATCATTTTGGAATATCTGGGGATAAAGGAAAACAATAACTGCTTTTCCCATTCCTCTCAACCAGTTCAGGCTCTTATAGAAACAATTCGGATTTTCGCGCAAAGAAGCGAGAATCTCTCAGAATGTGAAGTGTTTCCATTTTCTCATTCTTTTGGGTTTTAAGCCAGTTAATTTTAATGGTGATTTTTACAGATGTTATATACTAAACTGCCTGTTTAAAGCTACTGTCAGTGTAACACTGCAAATACACAAAAGAGAAGCTTTTATTTTCAAACACCTTATTTCAGTATTTTTAATATCACTGTTTTCTGGTTATGTTACTGTTTAATTGTCAAATTTTTACATCTTCTGTAGCATATTTTATTCTCATCGTCATCAAATGTGTCCTTATTTGCTGGATACAGTGGGATTGGGCATTTACTAGTGAAGGTATTGAGAACAGCTTTTAATATTTTAAGCTAAGCATTTCCCTAAATTAATATGTCTATTTCTGGTTTATAGCTGAATCCATATTGTACCAAGGCAGATCTTCTCCTTGAAATTCCCTTCACTTGATGCATCTGACTTTCAGGGGGGTTGTGGGTGCATTGGGGGGGTTCCTGGATGGTATGAAATACAGTGATAATTTATTTCTGATTGGAAATTGTTTTACTGATCTCTGGTTTGAAGATGGGGAGAAGGGAGAATGTCTTCATGGAGTGAAATTAAGAAAGGGTTTTTTTACCTTGGTGGTTAGCTATAGGGTCTTGATAGATTGCTGCTTTAAAGGAAGCAGTTCATAGCACAAATACAAAAGCTGCTCTACTATGATGCTCATCAAGAAAGAGGCAGCAGAGGCTAAAATCAAAAACCAGAGATGATTGCAGGAATTCCCTTCAGAACTGAAGGAGTGGAAGAGATTCAATGGGATCAACTGCTCAGTAGGCATTTCCTCAGTGATGTTTTTATCAGTAGCAATTTTGTCCTATATTCATCTGTGAAAAAGAGGGAAAACAAGAGAAGCGTTCTTTTAAAGCTGTCTGTGCATGGTGCTCTGATAGTCTTGTCTGCTGAAGGATTGAAAATGAGCAAAGCAAGGCAGATCTTATGACTTGTGATATATTAGTACAATGATGATGACAGGACTGATGTTTACAAAGAGAATTCAGGCAAATCAGGCTGTATCGAGGGAATACCATATGGGTTTGAGCTTTGTGTTAATAATGCAGTTAGTTAGAACTGCTGCAGTATCAGTTTAGGAGCCTTGAGTCATTGTATTGATTTACGAGGGAAGAACAAATCTTACAGTAGCATTTCTCCAATTAGCCTCTCCAACAAACACCACAAATCTCCAAAAAAAGAAAGAAACCAAATAAACAGAAAAACCCCACAAAGCCCCATAACAATTAGAGCTATCTATTGCTTTTGCTCACTTCAGATCATTTTCACAGCTGTATTGTCAGCTTTGGGTCCCATTTCAATAGTCTGTGCAGTGACCTGCTGTGGTTTGATAGAAACGTTGTCTCTCTAGGTTTTAAAAACTACAAATGTGGTAATTTGCAACAGCCGGAGCAAAATGTTAAAACTGCTGGCACCCCGTGCAGCTGCTAAATGGTAAACCTGGTTGTTAGTGTTGGCAAGGTGCTTGGCTCTGTCTGGGCTGTTGCTAATGAAAAGTGCCTGTACAAGCCCCAGATTCATAAGTGATTGCTGTGCTGGGAGCACCAAGCTTACAGCAACAGGAAAGGAGTGTCAGAGAGATGGCAGCTGGCAGGAAAGGACATTGCCAGCTTCCCACAGGAATAACCACTGCTGCCTTTCCCTTTCTGGGCCTGTAATAATGTCCAGAACTGTCCTTCTTCTTTCTGTCCTCCTTCAGCTAGTATTGATTAGGATCCTTTCTTACCATTATCACAGGCTCTCTATTACACTTTGCTCCCAATACTGAACAGAAGTGCTGCATGTTCTGGAAATACTTTTTGAAAGTAATGCACCTGGGTGGTAAGACATAAAATATCTTGGAAAGAGAAAAAAGTGAATGGCTGGAGTTATTTGCACATTTTTGTGTACAATTTAGCAATTGTCAGGCAATAATAGCAATATGCATGAGTTTTATTAAAGCTTTTATGTGTATCTATGAAAAAACAATGTGAAAGATTGAGCCTTACTTTTCATTAAGTTTTCACTAGGATTTTTTTCCCCCTCCCATTTCACTTCTCTTTCATTTAAGTTAGATCTGTTGATAGTAATTTGTATCTATCTGGTTATAGTCTATTGCACTCTGTCACTAGAGTTAACACATTTCTTTTCCAACTTTCATGGGTTTGGGTGGGTTTTATCCCATGTAAATATATTTTCATGTGCATCCTTCCCATGTACAGAAGAGCACATAATTTTTGTTGGCAACATCATTCATAGTCCTGCATCACTCTTGAGTATTTTCAAGGGATAGTAAAGTTGAAACTATACTCCAGGGACAGTGTAGTTGGAACATCCCTCCATTTTCTACTTTTCTATTTAAAAAGAAAATTTCTCTGGCCATTTCTCATAAAGTGTTGGCTTTTTCACCATCCTAATTTTAATGGGCTGGTTATATTAAACCTATCATGTCTAGAAATAATATTTATCCATTTTTCTTTTTAGTGTAAATATATCTTTTTTCTTTTTACAACTGATGATCCACAAGTGCCCACAAACTCTGACGTATTCTCTTTTTCCACTGTGGTATTCTCAGAAAAATGTACTCATCACCTTCTGCTATTTCTCATGTTTTCAATACAGCATATGCAGTGCTGTGGCCAGCTTTGGTTGCACTTCCCTCTCCACTCCTACTGGAATTAAATTCTTCTACTGCAGTCTTTCTCCTTTTGTCTCCTGTAGCTATTTTTCTGTATTTGTGTTACATGTCAGGCTTGAATTCCAATCCATGTATCTTATTTGGCAGATACAACCCTCCAGATGCTGACATGTGTTGTTCTAATGACATAATCATCGTGTATCTCAGGTCTGATCTCCACAGATGAGGAAATGTTGATCAAGGAGCTCCTGCTTGGCAGTTTGTGCCTTGTAGCTCTCAGACTACTTCTTTCATTCAGCAGCTCGTGATAGTTACATCTGCTGTTGCTGTGCTTACAAAAAAATCCTCTTTGTCTTGCTCTATGAGAAACAGAGGCTTTATATAAACCTAATACTGGGATATACTCAGCTTCTGCCTAACAGCCAGAGGTTTCCTCATCACATCCGTGGTTATTGTAACTCCACATTTGGTGCCCAGCAATATTTATTGTAGCAGCTTTACATGGTAGTTTGCCTCTCTGTTACTTTATCTGCAGAGTCTTTAGTGTTGGATCTATGTTTATTTGGGCTTTATTCTCCATCTTGGTACAAAGCTATACACTACCCTAAAGGTGTTTCCTTCTTCAGGACTTTATAAACTCTTCTTTCATTCCACTTTTCAAGCAAATATGTTTTTGGAGGTTTGGGAGTTTTTTAATACTGCCACTGTCTTCAGGAAATGGTAATGAATTAAACAATTTTTTATGGACATCTGTTGCTTTGGGTGAGTTACAGAAGGAACCCAAACACTTTTTGAGCTAGACTCTGTCATAACTACCATTTGGGTTTTGTGCCATGGGGTTCTGGCCTTCAGAATTTACCTGATGTATATTCTTGAAAACCCCAAAAGTCAAAGTATTGTCTCATCAGTGTAAGAGGTATTTCCCCATTTAGGAGCGACAATTTTGTGTGCTTTTCCTGTTCAGAGACTTGAAGGAGCTGATCAGCATGTGGAGCTGAATGGGGGAGATCCACCATACTCACCTGAGATTTAAGGCCCTATGATTGCTCCTGAAATCAAATGAAACTGGAATACCTCCTTTTGGTAGCATCACATTGTATATTCTCTTAGAGCTTCAGGACCTTCTTAGGAAAACATGCAGGTTTTTACAGATATTTTTCATTGTTTAACTAACTGATTTATTGTCACCAACTGTGCTCTTCTGAAGAATAGGTGTTTGGCACAGCATCTTTCCTTCTGGGTTCAGTAGTTCAACCAACACTGCAGAAACCCACCTTCAATTATTTTGTGAATCTTTTGACATCTTTTGGTAGATTCCTGAGATTGCAAACCAGAAGTCATCAGTAAATGGCTCACTATAAGTAGAACCAATTTTTCTTTTTCATAATTGGTTCTGGTTATGGCCAAAAAAGAGGAAGTGAGGGAAGTTTATGGAAGATTTTGAAAAGTCTTTGAAGAAGATTTCAATTTTTCATATTAGTTAACCAGCATGCACTTTAGAGTTACAGTTAATCAAGCCATCATATTTTTAACTGGGAAAAAAATCTTAACATCTGTGGATGGACTGTCTCCAGGTGTTGTTGAGGAATTTGTCATCTCAAGAACTTTAAAACGATTGTATCCATGAGGAAGCTCTAAGCAGTACTTGAGGCAGCTGACAGTCCTGAGTTCCCAGGTTCCACTTACCCAGTGGAAGGTCAGTTTACAAAGGAGGGATTTTCTTTCTAGGGAGAGTTTTATTCCATCTAGAATGGACTGAGGTCATTAAGTTCTTTATCTAGGTCATGGCTTCTTGAGGAAATACACAACAAGCAAAAGGAATAGTTCACAAGGAATAAGGGGTTGTGATGATGTAATGATTTCACTGTTTAAGAAGTAATTGGTTCCTGGTGCAAAACACTTCCAGTATTGCATGTGGCATATGAAAGCACTATCGCATTATTTACAGGGTTATATGATAAAATTCTTTCCCTACCTAAGTGATTCTCTAGTCCTAGAAATACTTTCAACAGTTAAGAGAATCATTTCATTGCCTTCTCAAACTGTTAACTAATCTCTCCCAAGAGCTGACTAGAGAAATCCACCTTAATTCCAAGAGTGAAATTAGGCCATAAAGATCTTTGTGAGTGTGGTTTAAGACAACGGTTATGAAGTTTGCCAGGATACCTCAGATTTAATTGAACCTAAATGCCGTGGTGAAAGCATGTATCCTATTTCATGCACTTCCATAAAACTTCATGGCAGATTACACATCACATGAATGCAGGAGAGATTAAATTGATACATCATTTTAACATGCATCACTTGGCCATCCCACCACTTCCTTCCTGAAGTGAGAGGAGAAGCCCAGAAATGTGTGTCAGTCACACCTCCTTTTCCTTTCAGCTTTCTGACAGTCATGCATGGAATTAGTTTTGCATGCGAATCAGCAACTGGATCACAGCACAGGTAGCAAAAATTTTTATTGTGCCTGAACTCTTGGCACTCCCACAGTGTTGAATGGGTTTTTCATTTTCTGTGTGCTGCCACCAGTGAGCATAAAGGCAGAGCTGTCTCCTCTGTCCCAGTCTAGTTCCATCTCTGCTGTGCAATCTCATGCACAGGGGATGCAGGAGGGCCACAGAGGTTTTTGGGTAGGTAATACACCTTGAAGAATGCAGTTACTGTACAGGTAAGTAATCATTTTTTCTTTCTGAGTAGTCATCTGTATAAGATTCCTGAAAAGAGGCTGTCACTCTTTATCATTCTGATATTTTATCAAAATGCAGGAAGATTTGCCATTGGTGTGATGCTCAAAGGTATGATTGCTTCACAGGAACAGTCACTGTAGGAAAAAAATGGTATAACTGTAGTTAAAATTGATTGAAGATTTTTTTTTTCCAGAGTTTAATTCTTATCACAATAAAGGTAGCTTACTTCATGTGATTAAATGGAGAAAAGCAGCAGCAGCACAGGTCATCATGAGCCTGTCATGTTTTAGAGTTCAGAGCCAGATGGTTGGAAATACATTGCTGGTGTGTCAAAAGGTTCACTTCAATTTTATCTACTAATACAAGACAGCAGCTTATATTTAAAAAAAAAAAAAAAGTCATTCAAATACTAATCAGTTAGTCACAAATCAATGAGCTAGAAACAAAATAATTCTTTAAGAGTGTTTTGAGACTGTACTACACTAATGGAAGTGCTACCTGACTAAGCAACAACCTGCTGCTCCTGCCAGTCATTTGTGAGGTTTTGTTGGGTGATTACACACATCATGACCCCGTTAGAAGAATAAAATTGCACATCTTTTAGGTTTGACTGAGACAGAAAGGAAAAACTTCTAGTCAGTCTTTCCTTACTGGGTGGGCTATTAGTGTTAAAGTTCACCGTTTCTAGGCAATTCATTCTAAGTCAGCCTGGATTTTTAACTTGTAACCCTCTATCAAATATGTAAAAGTTTATGTATTATTTTAGGAAGAGTAATTGTATATGAATCTAGATTTTTCAGATGTAGGTAATGTGGCACAGTATTTTTGGTATCACCAGTTTTTCTTCCTTCTGTCCCTCAAGAGTTCACCTGTCTGAATAGAGAACTGTATAGTGTCATGTTTAATATATTGTTGAATTCACCTCTGAAATGTTTGCCTGGAATGAAGAGTGGATAGACCTATATGTTAGAATGTTTTATTCTGCATTCTTATTTTAAAGGAGTTTCCATTTTAAATGCTTCTGTTCAAATGTACAATTCCCACTTCTGTTAATTGACACATTCACTTGGTTGTTCCTAAATGATATATCAAGGAGTAAAGTTCATCATTACTCTGTAATGCAGATAGGCAAATAAATATTTATATACCTGAAATGGTCAGTATTCCTTGCAGAGCTTTTTGTAACCTTGTTATTCATCTTTTTGATGAGACTTCATTTATGCTTGTCATAGCCATAAAGTAGTTTTGGAAGTTGTTATCAGCGTTCCTGAAAGATTCTGCAAATACGAAAACATGTTAATAAGCAATTCCTATTTTTGAAATGTAGATCTCTCCATTTGTTTCTTTCAAAAACAGCAATAACTTGCCCTGTGAATCTACTTTGGAGTGTAACCATCAGCAGAAAGCTGCTCTGCTTGCAAAGCCCAACAACTCCTGCTACCTGTGCTGGTGGCTGAACACCAGCTTGCTCTTGACCAGGGCAGTGGTGCCAGATGTCCTGCACTAGTCTGATACAAAGCTTTGCATCTCTGCTTGAACACTCTCATTGAAAGGGGCAGTTTTGAGACTGTCAGAAATGGTTTTCATACAACTATCTTTGGGGGTTTGGTCCTAGAAAGCAGGAATCAAGGAATAAGTGAGATTCATTAGTTATACTCCAGTGACTAATTTTTTCATTATGAAGGTTGCAAGGACAATGTTTTTCCAAGTCAGTCTTCTTTTTCCTTATTCTTTATATGGTACAAAACTCTGTTGGTGTAAGTGGAAAATTACAATCCTGAATACAAAAAGACAGAAGTCAAAGGGATACATTTGACAAAGAGCAAAATGCCAACAAATAAAAGCATTTTTGATTCTTCCACTGCTACTGAGATGGCTAAAAAGCCATGTATTAACTTCAAATGCATTAATATCTCATGGGAAATCTATGATCTAAACCAATCTGCAAGACAAGAAATGCAGAAATCTTCCATCAAACTGCTCCCTTATGGTGGATTTGTTAAGAGCCATGGTTCATGGCTCAACAGGGCATTTATGTTTGCACAGCCTGCTTTGCAGCCTTCTGTGAAGCTGCTTCTGCTGAAGCAGGAGAGACACATTTATTTTCCTGGCAAGACTAACAAGACTAAAGGAGGGTCTCCTTTACAAATAACAATACCATTATATATATATATATATATAAAGTTATGCTGCTTGTAGAAACCAATAAAACATATTTTCTGAGGAGCGATAAGTTTTCTTCAGTGGTCTGAACATATGAGGCACGTCTGAACTCACAACTGTGAAGATGCTCTTAATCAAAGAATAGGTTTTTTAGGGAGTCCTTGATAGTGAATGTCTGAGATTCAGACAGCCCAGATGAATCCTTCCTATTTCCTAGAGAGCCTTGGGTGTAAAACTTCCTTTAAGACTTAATCTGAACAGTGGAAAACTCTGTTGGGTCAATGTTTGCTTTTCTCTTAACCTGGAAATGGTGAATTCCAAAGTGCAGTGCTCTGTTTCCCTTCTTACCACACCTGCTGCTGAATGTGTGAGCAAACGGGCGTTTCTGACTGCCTGCTGCCTTCCTGCCACTTCTGGCTTCTCTGCTTCTTCAGAACTGCTTACTAATCCTTGTTTTCCAACAATCCTTGCTTCTCTGTGCTGTATAATCTGACAGGACTGTGGTATAGCCACACCAGGCAAGCACTCTTGCTTTGAGGTCCTGCTTCTCTGCTTTCTCCTTCTCTTTGCTGCAATCTTCCTCTTACTCCTGCGTCCCTTCATCATTCTTTCCTTCGTGTGAAGATTATTTGCCTGCAGTTGTGCCTTGGGAGGGAGAAACACATTTTGGTTGGCTTAAAACTTGGTTAAAAGGCTTTACTTCCAAACAAGTCATCTTCACCTAGTCTCCCGTCATTTTCCAGGACAATCTGCGTAAAAAGGATGATCGGATTGAAGAATTGGAAGAGGCACTCAGAGAAAGTGTTCAGATAACTGCAGAGCGGGAAATGGTGCTAGCACAAGAGGAGTCAGCCAGGATCAATGCTGAGAAACAGGTCTGCAATCTTGTAAAGTCACTGGTAGCCCTCTTAGGAAAGTAACCAGATAGTAAAGTACTAATCTCCCTGCTTTCCTGCGTGAAACACAGCTGGCTTTCTTTGATGATCCTGTGTGTCTGTTCCACCGTTAGGTAACAGAACTCAAAATCTGTAAAGCCTTCAGAATAAATTGTATTTCCTAGGTAAGATTTTCTTGAAATTAAAATCAAGATACAAGGTATCCTGAGCTTTCAAAATACTGCTTTAAGTAGTAGCTCTTCTGCTCTGTCTTGCCTGTCAAAGCTGCCTTCCTGTGTGTAAGGTATACTTAGATTTACTGTCTTGTTCATTGAATGTATTTGAAAGACAATGGTTTTTATTAGCCTGGTTGCGTTTATGGACCACAATCTCCTTGCACTTGAAAAACAGCTGGTTAAAAAGAGATCCCTTGGCTCAAGCCAAGTGTGCACACAGAAAATACACGCTTGTGTACTGAAGCCACAAGTAGAAACTCTCATGCACATGGACATGCCTGAATTTAGCTCAGGTAAGTAATCATCAAGAAAGCATACCCTAAGTTATGAATAAACCCATGAGATTTTGATAAAGCTTGTGAAGCAGTAGCTGAAACTAACACTTTTACTTTTGGTGAGCTTCTTCAGTGTTTTTCACTGTGCTTTAGGACAGTAATTTGCTAACAGGAGCATTTGGTTAGTTGCATTTCAGTGGAGGAATCTCCTTGTCTTTGTTATTTACTTAACAACACTTCTGACCAAGTGCACTTTAAAACATTTTAAGAGGTTTTTCTATTACAGGTTTTAATAAAAAAGAAGTAAAAATCTGAGTTTTCCTGAAGATAGCAATTGTTTCTCTGTGAGCTAGAGTCAAGTTCAGCTGTTTGCTGATTGAGGATAATTCTGATTGCTGTATTTTAGGATCCTAGACAGTGTGATGGGACTTTCTTAGTATGTCCTGTGGAAGTTCTTTCTAGAATTTTGAAAGGCAAACACAGATAATATTAGAGTTTTAAAATGCAAGACTCCATGTTCCATATACTACCAATGGCAAATCCATTGACTTTCACAAACCATATAATAGGTTATGAATATTCTTAGACCAAGTGTGAGTGATGTGTGTGATTTTTAAAATGTTGATGTTGTTCAAACTGATTGTAATTTGCTTTTAATTGCATGCTTTTTCTTTCCTCTCTTGTTTATCTTGTTTTCAACCATTCTGCCACTTCACTGCCTGTCTGAAGCTTTTTAATGAATCAGTGCATGAGGTCAACCATTTTGGCTTTAGGTGGTTCAAGGTATGAGCACATCTCGTTTGTGTGAGCCTCTGCCCCAATATTTAGTGTTCTTACTGTAGCCTTGTCTTGTGTAATCCTGCCCTCCATCATCTCATGATGTGTGGTGTTGTGTTATTTTATAGGCTTCATATTTGAATTACAGTGTCCACGAAGCCACCCAGGATTTCATGGTTCTCATGTACCTGTTATAGATTAAAATCTTGCTCTCTTTAATCCAGTGTTTGAAAATATCCTGCCAGTGTCTATCAGCTGTGACAGTGGGTAACTGTGTTAATACACAATCTGTGTATGCAAGACATCTGCTGACTAAAGCTTTCTGTTGATTTCAGGATTTTAGACCTGTTCTTTCTTTCATCTTTCCCCAAAATAAAATCAGGCATTTCCTGCTGGGAGGAGTGCCCCCCCCTGAATTGGGCATGGTTCTATTATCCCTACTGATCTGTATAGCAGAAACTCTGCCATACAGAAAGCAGAGGAGGCAGTCTTGCATAGATGGGAAGGCTTGAAAGTCCTTCAAGCCTTTCATTCTGATAATAGTCACCTGGTTTTGCTGGTGCACCTGCTGAATCCTGTGTGTAAATACCATTGTGAATTCCTCACAGCTGTGGGGTTGTGCAGTTCTGTGGCTGGGCCCACCAGTTCAGCCCTCTGTGTGGAAGGTGTGTGCAGACTTCTCTGTACATACTCCCATAAGGCTGAGGGTAGGATTTTGCAGATAAACACTTCTATCATAAAGGACTTTTTTTATGAGAGATGGTAAGTGTAGATTCAGGCACTATTTCTGCATTAACCAAATCTGAGTTTATTTTAGAGAAGCTATCATTATGTTCCCTCTGGGAGGAAAAAAAGAATTGTGTGAAAGTTTTTCCCTGCTTAGAAGTACAGCAGTAGTTTTGCTCCCTAAGAAAAACTGTTGGAGGTTTTCTTTGACAAGAGGCCCTGTCTGATTCACAAAGCCTTTCAGTGTCCTGGTGCATGCTCCCATCCCTTCTCCTGCAGCAGGAAGTTATCCTTCATATGGTCAGAGTCCTAACCAGCACCATTCCCAGGACAATGCTGGAAATGTGCTCTGATCTTCTGGAAAGAGAGGGACCCTTTCTGTGAAATAAAGTGGAACACAAGTTCAAGTTCTGTGACTCAGTATTGATCAATAATTAGTGACAGGTTCTTGTGTCAAGGAGCACAGTAGTAGGATTACTGGCATTTTTAGCCTTCCTTATTGGAGGACATAGTTCACAAATGTTTTCTGACCTGAGATACTTCATGCTTTCCTTTTCCTTGCTCACTTTCATCCCCTTGCTTAAGTGCACATCCTTGCTGTTTCCCCAGCAGGGGTTGTTCTGGGGCTGTGTTGTGAGATGGAGCAGTGACAATTCATGGAACAACTGTCTTGTTTTCTGAGGAGATTTTTCCTTGTGACACACTTCACTGCCCTGGTTCATAAATCCCCATGCAGAACTTGGGGACATCTGAAAGGGTGTTGACCTGTGGGCACAGGACTGAGAAGTGAAGACAGGAGTTGCTTAGTATTATTACTAAAAATATTTTTACCAGAAACTTATTGCAGCCTTTACAATGGGCTCCTGTTTCTTTGAGTGAGATGGTGCATTGCCTGACCACAACACATGTTTCTCTAGCTTATTTTATTTCCTTCAAATTTGAAAAGCAGAAGATTTTAGAATATTAAATAACATTCCTGCTGATAGTAGTGCAGCTCTGTTCTCTCATGAATATCAACTCCTGCTTAAATGCACTCTCTGTATAGTATCAGCTAACATTTAACTCCTTACCCTAAATTGTAATGGCAAATAAACACCTAAAATAATGGCCATCACCTCATCATTCCTTCCTTAAATAGCTGCTTAAACTGAAATTTTTAAGTTGGCAGTCTCATCTTGACACCTTCCATCAACTTTTCTTGAAGTTATGGTTCTCAGTGGGACGTTTTAAATGAGGTTAAGTATGTCAACCTATAAATTGCTGTATCTGTGTTCATCCACTGTGTCTTTTTATCCTACATTGGGCAGATTTTTCTGCTTTCTGTTTTTTAAGGAAAAATCAAAAGACTGAATATTGTAAAAGTAATGTATTGTTTAAATGTATTTTCTTATGCTCATTCCTTTCTCCCATTGTCTCTATAAATTATTTCAGCAGGATTTAATATTATTTCAGGTACACATTACATGTAAAACATGTTGATAACAAGACTCCTGAAGTTCTCTATCACATATGCCTACTTCAAAATTGGTATCTGTTTGTTAAGGAAAAATAAAGATGAGATAGGTAAATAACCAAAACCTCCTTAACAGTTCTCTCCTGTTTCCCTGCTGTAAATACAAGGTCTGCAAGGGTTTGAATGTAGAGTAGAGCCTCCAAGAGCCTCTTCTGTCTTGCCTGTAAGTTACTGTACAGAAATTCTCACCAAGGTTTGAGTGGTACCTGTCATTTGTACTCCCATCAGAATGCCATTCTGGTTTTAACTTTCTAGCAAATACTGTTTAGACTACAATTCATTGTAAGAATAGAATAGAAATTACATTTACAACAGATTTATCATATATTGGACTCTGTCCTATCAAATACCTTCTAAAAATGCAAAATAAATTAAAACACTGGATTTTTTGCTGAGCATTCTGGTGAAATAGATCTGAAATATTTTCTCACATATGTTGAGAAATAATTGGAATTATTCACAGCACAAATTCTGACACTCTAAGTTACTTCCTGCAGGTCTCTGTAAATGAAGAATACCAAGTGGAATTTCTCAGGAACCACTTACCTGTAGATGTCTTCTGAACACTATAGAAATGTCAAGAGTTCTGACTGCTCTAGTACATGCTGGACAGTTTGCTTTTAATGAATAGCTTTTCTCTTCTTCTGTATCTCCTAATGAGAAATTTGATAAACTAAGAGATTGGAGATCAAGGCAGTAATCCAAGGTATGGCTTGGGGGAGAAGGTGCTGGAGGCTTTTTCTAAGATTTTTCTGGGGAGTTTATATTTTTTTGGCTGAACTTCTCTTGAATATCTTCTGAAAAGCTCTTTTCTGTAAAAGTCTGCCAAAATAATTTTGGCTTTTGAGTGTGTGTGTATATATGTACATGTGCAAAGGCATTTGAATAGTTTGTTCATATTGACTAAAATTCTGTGCTAAAAACTTATGTTTTAATTTGTTTTACTGATAAAAATCTTTAAGAGCTTTTAAAGTCAGTGTCAGCCCAAAGCACAATCTTAACATAGTTTTCCAGGAGATTTACTTCATTCTTCTGTCTGATTGTTCTGCTTTGGTTAGAGGAGGCATTTTGGGTGACTGAAGTTCACCATGCCCTGTGTCCCTGTCAGTGAATATGTTTGCAGTAATTTTTAGGATCACTGTATCTCCCTAACGTTTCTTCTTTACCCCAGATATTGTAATGGATTACATAACCTTTTCCTTTAAAAATACGCAGATTTTTACTGAGTCACACTCCCTGCAAGGGAGAGGTAATTTGGGATGCAATTCCCTCTGCATTCAGTAATGTACCTTTTAAGAGGTGGAAGAGTAGAATTTTTTCTGGTAGTTGTGTTCAGCTGTGCTGAGCTGGGGGCTTGGGAGGGGTTTTTTGCCTCCAGGTGGGAAGAATGAATAGAGAGAGAAATGATGAATAGAAAATCATGCCTAACGACTTTCAGGCAGAGATCTTTTTTGAACATTATAGACAAAAACCCTTTTAAATCTTTCAGAATCATAGAACTGTTTAGATTGGAAAAGACATTTAAGATCATCGAGTCCAACCATTAACCTGACACTGCCATGCCCACCACTCAACCATGTCCCTAAGCACCACATCTACCTGTCTCTTAAATTCCTCCAGAGATGATGACTTTGTTTTTGTGTAATTTGTTGCTCTCATTTAAGATTGCAAAGTAGCAAAATCTGATGACTTTCAGGAGAACTGAAATTAACCTCTGTGCAAAATATACATCGAGCATTTCTCCATATAACTCACCTTTACATTTAATGAAATGAGAAATACCAACATAAACTGTTATATATGAATTTGATGCAAGTGCTGATTTTGACATAATTTTGTCTGTATTTTATCCCTTTTTATTGTTTAATAGATAAATACCGATTTCACATTGTGACTTTTATAAAGTCAGGTATTCCAGACATCTCTGTTATATTATTTTCTTAAGCACCTACCTGTAGGCAGCATTTTATTTGTTGTGACTCAAGAGAAAATCAAATTCTTGCAGACTTGGTTACATTAATGCTTGCTTATAATTGTGAAGACCCACATAAATACTTGTGTTAGTCTTTGTTTAAGCTAGTCCTGTGCTTTTTTCATTTTAAATTTCTTTTCCAGTTGCATTCTCTGTGATCTTAAATGCAAGTGCAATGCAATAAAGCATTAGAAAAGCTCATTAGGCTTGAACATTAGATTCATAAATTGAAAATTACATGTTCTTATCCTGACATGATTGATTTTTCCCCAAAATCCATGAAATGCAAGAAAAGAAATTGTTTTCTCCTATATAGAAAAGCACAGAAGAGTAAAGCTTGAGGCTCAGTAAATTAAGGATGCCTCTTCATTTGAAATATTTCCTACTAACATAAAAGCTTCCAGACTTTCCCGTGCTGCCGTTTATCATTGGATTCCTTCAAACCCTTCTGTGAATTTCAGCCTGAATTCAGTTGGCCCCAAATCGTGGAAGTTCTTTTTATTTATTGTAGTTAGGTTCTGCTATTTGCTTTCTGTTAACTACAATGCTAAAGATCTGCTTCCACAGGTTTGTAGAGGTGGAAACTTTCCTGAGCTTGCCAGTGAGACTGTGCTTCTTCACTTTGCCACATGTTCAACCTTCACATGGCAGTGCTTTCATTTATTTATGTTCATGATCCTTAACGTCTTTTGGGAAAAGAATGTTAAAGTTGTACGTGGAATCAGGATAACATTTTTCACTGCTTAGGGTGAGTGAATACATCATGCCAGAATTTTTCTCTTTGGAAAATCGATCTGTGCTATATAAATTGACAGTCTTTGTTGTGCTGTGTAGCACAATGTTAAATATTAACTTTGAATGTTATTCAGTTAGGTCTAAACTATCTGCCATAGTGACATATCCTAGTTAACCTGAAACTGTCTAAAATGCAGCAAAATAGAAATCAGCATGGTCTGCAGAAAGCTGCTAAAATACTGCTGAAATCCTTGGGCCATTAGTCTCACTTCTACTTTAGCAGTAGTAGATACAACCTAAGAAAGGGCAAATTATTTTGAAGATGGCCATGTTTAGTGTTGTGGCTGGAGTACCATGAATTAAACATGGATCTAGAGAATTTTGTTTGGGCTTGATAAATGGTGCCAAATGAGCAGGTGCAGTGCTGCAAAGGATGTGCTTCATGTGCTGCATTCTAGTCTCTGCCTCTGTGGAGATTTTTAAGAGGCGATCAAAATCCAGGTTTTTTCAAGATGGATTGTTATTCCTAGAGGTTGCTGCTGTATTCCCAAGGGTTGGGAATTCCTAGCCATGGAAAATAAACACAAAATAGTTTCCTGAGACTACACATCTATGTAAAGTAAAATAGGACAACTTCCTTTGGTATGCTTATGTGGATTAAAAAACATAATGAGAATGTTTCATTAGATGATGGTTTCACTTGAGGAAAATGTGGAAATCAAACTGTAACTTGCTAGAGTCTTTAGATACCAGTGTTGAAACCAGATTTCCTCTGTAGAAGTCAGAATTCAGTTTTCACTTACTTTTTTTCAAGGCCTGACACAAATATTTTGTTTGTGTTAAGCAGAGGCAATTATTGTTTCCTTCTCAAGAGCTCTTGTCCCAGCAGAAGCTGTTGCTTATTGATGTAGGTTATAGCCCACATGTAGGAGATAGGACTATCGCAGCTAGCTCCAAACATCCTAACAGGACACGGCTGTGACTTACTGAGCCCTGTTTTCTCTTTTCCAAACATCTGTGAGTCCTGATTCCTCCTCCTTTGTACAAAAGCTCAGTGCTCTCGGAGTACGAGCAAAAAGCACTTGATGAATACTCAAGTAAGAAACCCCTTGACAGAGACTTCTTTGTTGATGTTTTGTGGCTTCTGCAGGAGGAACATGGTAATGTCAGATGTCTGGTCAATCTCATTAGTGCTCTTCCTTGCCTAGAGCCATCAGTGGAGACAGCAAGGAGCAATACAGAGCATTAACTCCTTTTTATTATCAGATGCTCTTTTTATAATGAAGTTTTTGTTGGGAGACCAGCTCATGGAAATAAGAGACATCAGCTGTCTAAATATCTCAGTTTCACAGTGATAAGAAAAATTGCATTCATCTGCTGTATCCTGCAGGTTTTCAGACCATAGGCTTTTGTTCTCTTTATCTTGCTCCTCTCCTTTTTCCCATTTAATAAGGTAGGAACAGAACAGTGGCACCAGTTCTGTTAAGCCACCAAGACACTCTATTTTATCAGGGATGCTGAATGTACAAAATCCAAACAACCTAAAAAACAAAGGCACAAAGACTTAAGAAAGCCACACAATAATGTAAAAAAAGACAAAGTTCATATCTGAAATTACTGCTGTGTATTACAGATGATCAAAAGACCCTGCCTTTTCTCTGGAGAATTGGTAATCCACCACTGTTTTCCCAGCTTCAACAGTAACTGCCCTCTTTCCTGCAGACAGAACTCCTCCTCCATGTGCAGTCTGCCACATTCCTCTCATGCTGCACACAGCTGCCTTTGGCAGAAGGGTGCTGCACACCTGACATCTCCTTTGAGATGCAGGTAGAAGTGATGGATAGAAACATCTTTATTACTGCATCCTGTGCACTGGTGCTGAGTAAGAGGGGCTTGAATTGAAGCCAGAGCTCCAGGCTGTGTGGTGGGACAGAGCCATCCTGCTTTACACCCCTCTGCTGGCAGTGGGGCAGAGCTTTCAGCTGTTCTGTACTTGAGGGCTGTCCTTACCTTACAAATCATTATGGGATCATTTTACTGAGGAACAGGAAGGTTTTTCTTGTTATTGTTTACTGATTTCTCTCCTTTTCCTCTGATATTTTTAGATCTGAAAAAGCTATGCCTAACAATTTTCCCAATATCTATAGGAATTTGAAGTTTGTTCCCTTAATTCAGAATGGCTAAGAATTTAGTTAAGTATCTTGGATATAATCTTTAAGAGTACCTTAAAGCCACGCTACTGCTTTAACGAAAATGGGGCTATGATGAAACCATAATTCATTTCCCTCTTATTTTGTGTAAAGGTTTATTAGCTTGTGATTTAAGCAAACCATCTGGTCCTGCTGGCAATCCAAGTTATGTCAGACTCAGTGCTTTCTCCCTTTAATATGTTACTGGAGGCACTTAAATTACATGCCTAACTCCCAAGTCTGGCCTGTGCTTTTTCCATGTCTTAACATCTGTTCTAGGAACTTTTTTCTGGGATCCAAACAAGTTTACATGGAGCCAGATCTCTTGTCTTTGTCTTTCTTTTCATGTCTATTTATTTTCCTTCTCTGTGGTCTAAACTGGGTAAAAGATAATGCAGAAATTTGCAGTCTCTTTATCATTTCAGCAATGTACATAGTGAGATAAAAAATACTTTAAAAATTCAAGAGCTGTAGATAAATAGGAGACTGTCATTTGAGAGTGACACTTTGAGAAATGTTAGTTATTTTTTCAGTCCTCCTGATATTCTTTCTACTGACTTTTAACTGCAAGACTTTTTGTTTTGCTTGCCTAATTAATTTTGGGCAAATGTACAGATTCTTAGTACATTTTGTCTTGCAATGCCAGATTCTTGTTTATACAAAACAGGTTGATGTTTAGAAAATAAATCATTTTAAATATACTTGTTAGCCTGCTGAGGTGATTTTGAAAAGATCTCTAGTGATTGATTTATACACAGATTATGGAAAACTACTTGGTTGGTATTTGTACCTGTGTCCTCTGAAAGTTCAGCATTTTGTATTCTGCCTGGAATTTTTGAGACACAATAATGAATATAAACAGCTATGCCACAGCCTGCTGTGTCTGTATGTATGTTGAAAGAACTAGAAGTTTCTTTCCCTCAATCAGAAGCATAAAACCGACTCTGATTCCAGGTATGTAATTAAACATGAAACTGTGTTTCCTACGTTTGACCTTAAATTCTGTATCACCAGCTTAGGAGTAGGGATCTCAGTGTAACAGTCAGGTCTTTTTGTCATGCCCCTGGAGACTTTTAATTACAGACTGGTAAGGTCGAGGAAGAGGATTCTGCCCCTCTGTTGAGCTCTGGAGAGCCCCACCTGGAGCATCCAGCTCTGGGGCCCCCAGCACAGGGAGGACATGAACCTGCTGGAGCAGGTCCAGAGGAAGCCAAGATGATCAAAGGGCTGGAGCACCTCTCCTGTGAGAAAACCCTGGAAATCTGAATTGTTCAGCCTGGAGAAGGCTCTGGACAGACTTCATTGCAACCTTGAAGTGTAAAAAGAGGGCTCAAAAGAAGGAGACTCTTGCCCAAGGTCTCTAGTTACAGAACAAGGGTCAGTGGTTTTAAACCGAAAGAGAATTAGTTTGGATTGGACACAGGGAAGAAATTCCTTATAATGAGCACATTGAGACACTGGAACAGAGTGCCCTGAGAAGTTGTGGATGTCCCATCACTGGAATTGTTCAGGGCTGGGTTGGATGGGGCTTTGAGGGGTCTAATCTAGTGAAGGGCATGGCAGGAGGTGCTTGAAGGTCTCTTCCAGCCCAAACCATTCTATGAAAAAAATGGAAAAAGAGAATACACAGTCTTTTCTGTAAAAGTTGATAGTCTACAGGTGAGAAAAAGCCTTACCTAACAAAGTATTTTTAATATAGTGTAGCAGTGATTTGCTATCTTTAATGCCAGTCATATACATGTGAGTTTGGATGCATTCATATCCTATCACTTGAGACTAGAACATTTTTCCTTTGTGGTGTCTGTGCAGGACATTCTTTAACCTTCTCCTGATTCTTGGTATGCACATAGCCTATAAACGTGGATTGTGTGAGTCACCATTTCAGAATTAAGCCTCTGCCCCTGCAGGTGTTTTTTTGAAGTGTATGGCACTGTGCTCCTTTCTCCCCCCCCATTGATGGCTCTGCCCTTGCCTCTTTAGAGTTGCACGGTCCCGCTGTAGTGAATTACATTGTGTTGCCAGCATTCATGATGCATTTGTGGCTTGAGTCATGACCCAGAATTGCTCTGCTTCTCTGAAAAGGTGCAAGCAGAAAATTAAGCTCTAGAACTATCACCCTGAGAGAGCTAGAGAAGGCTTTTCCTATTTTCTGTGCAGTAGAAAAGTTACCTTCAGGTGATGCTTTATCACTGAGGAGAGCTCACAATGGGAAGAAAAAAAGGAAGCTGCCACTACATTGTAATGTAAACAATCTGAAGTGTTGTGGGCATGCTGAAGTTCCATTAGTGAGCCATCTGTCTGGCTTGAGTTCAGGTGTTGGAGTCTTTGGGCTCTGATTTTAAGAGGCAAACAATATCAACCACATCAGTTGTTACAAGCATTCTTCTTAGCCTGAAATATCAGTTGTGTCTCAGGAGTTCTTAGCAGTGCATTAGTTCTCATGTAATAGATGAGGGAACTGGAGTTTGCCTATCCTGATCACCAGAAATCATTCCAAGAGCTAGTACAGAGGTTGGCAAGATTTCCAGCCTCAGTAATACTTTGTGTATACAGTCCCTTCCTCAATTTTGCTCTTTTTACTGGCTTTTGGGGAACTTGACCAAGCTCTTTGCACGTCCCTGGCTTCACATTATCCAATGGCCAGAAAGTTTTACTGGAAGCACTATGTATTTGGAGATAATGTGGTATCTCTATGTCTGTGCAAAAGCCTGGGGTTTGATTTGCAGTTGCAGGAGCTTGAAATAACAGTCAGTAAAAGCAGGGAGGTTAAGATGGTAGACAGGCTCCTGAAAAGAGCTTCAGGTTTTTCTGTTATTAAATCATTTCTGCATAGGCTGCCATTGACATGGTAGATAACTTCTCCTGTTGTCTTGCTCTTTCTCTCCACCTTGCTTTCGTGTTTCCTAAGGAAGGAGATGTAATACTAGGCAAAGTATTTGTCCTATCTTGACATTTTCCTTTTCTGCTGCTCTGAATCCCATCCTGATCTAATTGACATTCTTTGCCTTCTTTCACATAGTTTGTTCAGTCTCTCAGGAAATCTCTCCTCTAATGGAAACTTATTTCAGCTTGATGTTCTTCCTTAAAGATAAGCTGTCACCAGGTCAGGTCACTTAAGGCCTAAAAACAATGAACAAATAAGTTTCTATTTAAGTTCTTTGCTCAGAATACATGAAGACCTTTCTGGCCTGTCTACAGAGAACTGAATTGTGGCTAAGTCCTAGACAGTCAAAGATACACCTTGCTTTATATACTGTCATTTGAGCAAAGAGAAAAGAGTAGCGAGAGTTCACTCTTTGCATCTTCTGAAGTGGGTGGAGACTTCCTAACTACAACTGACAGGGCACAAGCTTACCCGCAGCTAAATTGGAAATGTCAACAGCATGTCTCTGAAGAAATGTCTCAGTGTGCCAAGAGCTCTGGTTTTGGCAAGTATTTTTTTCTTTATTATATAATTAGCTGCTCTCAGGGGACAAAATTCAAGGGTAGATGGGAAGTTTTTTGTATCGGCTAAATTAGATGTGCATTGCAAGTAGTTTGCTTTCAGTGAATATTCCTCCATAATTTCTCACAGGGCTGCTTACTGGGACAGGTCTGCACTAAGATTCAGAAGCTGCCAAATAAAATGTTTTGGTTGGTAGAAGTTTAATTGAAATAGACCCATGGACTATTGACAACCTGATGAATCTGAACAGTGAAGTCTTTACTGTGAATGCAATCATCACTGTTTTGGTGAACTTTGTCTTTAGTAAATTGCGTGACAAATGGCCCTTGCTGGAGAGCTTGGAAGGTACTGACAGTTCTGTAAACCAAGTTGTTGGCACAGTTTAAAAGCTACTCACATTCCAGCCATTCCTAATACATGATTAGATCAATTTTCTGTTGCCCTGCAAAAATACAAACTCTAACCTTAGAATTAAAAGAGTTATCAAACAGAGGGATGAGAAAGAGATTAAGTACCTGCAATAAGCACTACTAGGAGGTACTCTTGCAGAGTTAGCCCTTGCCACCTGTCCCTAGGAGCCTTGGCCCAGATACCAGGCTCCAGTTTCCTCATTTCTCCCAAACAGCTCAGCATTGTCACAGCACAGATCTCCATCAGGCAAAGCAGTCCTTCAGTGTTAGCATCACAGGCCTTGATGGCTGGCAGCGGGAGGAAGCCTGTCAGAAATATTTCAAACCTGATTATGGAGAAGATGTTGCTTCAGAGATTGTTTTATCTTGGCAGCTGACAGATTGACATGGGCCCTTTTGACTGTTGCAGTTGGCTGGGGGCTTGTTGATTCGAGGTGAATTTCTGTTCAAGCCCAGGGGTTTATAGTTGGCGTGCCTCTTTTAAAGGGAAATGTCTGTGTAGGTATTTCTGATCCACCCACAGGAAGCAGAAACTGATATCCTAGCAGCTGATGCACAAGTGTACCTTCATTACTCCACCATTTTTCTAAGAATCAGTTTCCATCCTAGTAGTTTTTTTGCTGTTCATTATTTCTGCAGTTGTTCTTTGCATTCTTTCCCAATTTATTTTCTCTATTTCATTTTATGGAGTTTTCTCTTAGTTTTAAAGATTGGCAGATTTTTTGATCTCGTTTTACACATTAAACACTAATAAAACAGGGAAAGTTTGGTTATTATATCCATGCTTGCCAGTTTGGACTGCTTGTCACTAAAGTTCTCTTTTGGTCTGTTGATTAGTGTATGAATTCTTAGCTGTACATTTTGAATAGTTTATGATAAGTGCATATTTTATTTTTTTAATTTAGTTTGCTAAGCATAAGAATACCACCTTTGGCAGCTGCATTTGAATGGAAGTAGAAACACTTTCTGCAGTAAACACTGCACGATGTCTGTGTTGGAAATCTCCTAATTCTCAATTGCAATGTTTCTTGCTCTGTCACCATTGAGGATGAAAACCAGTCTTATTATCCATGTTTGTCGTGAGTTGTTAGCTCTGCCTTTAGGAGTACAGGATTTATTAAAGCATGTTGCATACTTCTCCCCTCCTTGTAAAAACATGTGAGCAGAAATTGAGCTTGTTGTAAATTCAATAATTCACTTCCAGAATGGATCACAACTTGACTGTTATGGAGGGATATAAAGGCAGTGTAGTGCTGTATTTGTATACTAAATTTATACAAATATTTGATTTTGGGCAGCAGTAACATCGCTGCTTTCTGTGTGTTGAAAGCACATTATACAATTGTTTATGAACACTTGGTTGTGATGGGAAGAGAAAACCTACACGGAAGAAGTCAGTGAAAGTACTGTGTGCTATTGAGCTTTATTATAAAATTGTTAAAACACATTCAGAGGTTTTTGAATGCTGTATGTAGCTAGATTTAAGCATGTATTGTGGTTTTGCACAATTGTGCATGTACTGGGTTTTTTTGTTAATTAGAGATAGATTTTACCTGACACAGAACCTGTTCTGAGTGCAGAATAAAATGACTCTTCATTTGTGTAAAGTATATGGCAGAATTTATAATCATGTTGATTCTGAGTCTTTCCAGGTTGCTGAAGATAAGAGCATTGTTCTGCTGTACTTCCCTGCTATCAGCAAGTCTTCAAATGTCTTATGTTGCTAAATCCCAACATGTGCCTAAAAGCATTGTTTAGATGGTATTTTGAGGGAAGTAGCCTCCCATCTTCATGGGAACCCATTCCTCTCCCTGCTTCAGAAATGTTACCCTTGTTCCTAAAGTGCACATATAATTTCTCTTTAGGCATCATTTACAGTGAAGGTTTTTTTATCCTATTGGTATATAATCAAATAATATCCTTTGATATATATGTGTTTCATTTAATAGCTTGCATTTTTATGCAAGAGGCCATCCTCTTATCCCAGTGGTACATTCTCTAAAACAGAAACACAGAAGAGTTGAAGGTTTGTATGGTAATGGTTATGCTACAGTGACCAAACTAAGCTAACTCCCAAGCTGTAATGCTGCTTTGGTCGAGTGTGGATATCCTGTCCACAGGTCTGGGTGGTGCCTTCAGCCTGCAGAAGTGCTGAGTAACATCCATGCCCTGGTAACCTTTGTGGTCCAGTTTAGTTGTGGCATTTAGTAAGTTCCAGCGGGTCACACTGCGTAATTTTTCTCTCCTCCTGTATTCTCCAAAAATGTTTTAGGTAGAAGAGCTGATGATGGCTATGGAGAAGGTCAAACAGGAGCTGGAGTCAATGAAAGCAAAATTGTCCTCTACACAGCAGTCTTTGGCTGAGAAGGAAACCCATTTGACCAACCTACGAGCTGAAAGAAGGAAACATTTGGAGGAGGTGCTGGAAATGAAGTAAGTGTCTTCTTTTATTATTTGTAGTCTTATTTTATTGGTGTCTCTGCATTCCTTTCTGATCCTTGTTGTTCTAAAGACAGCCCCTGCATGGATATGTCTCTGCAGATAGCAACTATCTGTAATCAGTAGAGCCTTCAGAGATGACTTCTGACCAGGCATTACTGACATCACTTTCACACTTCCACTAGAGCTCAAAAACATTTCTTCCTTTTGATTGTTTACAGTAGACTTCTATTATTTGCACAGTAGCATCTTCAAAGATCCTAAGCAGCTCTTGGGACTCAATTATTCTATGTCTAATGAATGTGCTATCTTGCTTTGAGCAGCCTGTAACTACTTCAAGGTAAGGTGCAAGGCAGTGTAGCAAATGACAACAAAAAGAGGGGAAAGATAAACATAATGTCAAATGTTGGTGATGTTAAAATCAGACTGCAGATATCTGGTCTGCTCAAATATTTTTCAAGCTCATGCAGATGATTCATTAGCAGTGGAGCAGTTTGAAGTTTTCTATCAGTTTTCTATCATTTCTATCTTTTCTAATCATCCTTACACAAGGAAGCCTGGATAAAACCAAGATTTGAGGAGGTGTGGAGAAGAGAGGCTTTAGACTTCTGAGGCTTAAATGCTTCCTAATTTCTGACTGTGCATTGCAGATAAATAGTTATCCTTAGTTTGGGGAGACATGAATCCATTTAGTGCAATGATGGATAGTGCTGCCAGCAGTTCATTAGAAACACTTTCAGTTGTTTAGCCAGCCCTGAAGAGAAGGAACATTTTTATTGGCAGGACTAGCAGTGGTTCCTCCACTGTGGTTTTGTGAGCCATTATTTATTTATTTAACTATTCTACACTGGTCTCTTTCCTTTCCTTTTTTTTTTTTTTAATGAAAGGGTAGAAAAACAGCTGTTACAAAATGGAAAGAGGTGGCTTAGATCTTGAAACTTTAACTTAGAAGTGCTGTATGAAGTGGGCCAAGCCTCCCCAGCTTCATATTCAGCTACAACAGTTTGAGCTAGACCTGGCATAAGGATGTTGGAAGACTGCAGTACTTAAAAGCCACACTTTTTATTTTTAATAAAAAAATTTATTGAGCTATAAATTTGACTGCCTTGAGAGTTGCTATATGGGGGGATGGGAAGAATAGCTCTTTAGGTGATGTGGGAATCCAAAGCAACTGGAGATGTATCCCATATCCAATCACTTGACAGTACTTTCTTCTGCCAAACTGCTCTGCCAAACCTTCTCATTAAAATCTACACGCAGTGTACTCTATATCCTGAAATGTATTTGGAATTGTGTAGATCCTTTAATATAACTACTCACTTGTAAATGATGACCTCTCTTAGCTGTGTAAGTTATTCTTGGAAAGTTTTTGTACTGAAATGTGGTATCAGGGACTGCATGAACTGGTAGATCCATTGTACCTCAGAAGGAAGAAGAACACTAGAGAGAATGGTAATGCTGTCAGCACATGGAGAGAAAGATGGAAAAAGCATTACGTTTGTACAGTTAACTAGCTGAGCGTGTTTTAGTCATAGCTGGTCTGTCTTAAAGTTCTCTAAAGCTGCCAAAGGCATCCAAACTTCAAAACCTCAACCTCACCATGAGGCTCTGTTGCAAACAAGTCTCTACTGAGGACTCCCAGTCAATTAAATATCTTGCTTTATATACAGAAACTCCAGTATATATCTATATAAATATATAGATATACTTTGTTGCCCTGCTTTCCCAGCCTATATCTTCTAGGAAAAGCACTCATTTGTTTTCTAGTTTTGCAAAAAGTTTCTCATGTTGTTAAAGTATTTACTACTATTTTAATGAAATAATGGTAATTGAATGAGTGGTCAGTGTTGTGAAGCAGTTAGCTGCTTTTAAAAGTAGCTCTTGTACAGATAGTGTTCGAAGGGATAGTGAAGCAATATTGTTTCCCAAATTTTAGGGTTTGCTTCAGTGGGAAAAGTTTGAGGTGCTCAAAACCAGCACTGATTAAATTTGAGATTTGATAGAGGTGTAGATTTAACAACCTGGGCCCTGCAGTCAGCTAATGGGCCTGGGTAGCAGGCAAGAAAAATAGCTGGAAATGCTGCTTTAGGAGATTCTAGATATGGAGTGAAATAAAGTGTTAAAGCAACAAGGAGACTCTAGAAAGTTACCTCTGGGTTTTAATAGGAAGTTGTTAGATATAATGCTAGTGAAAATACATGTTTAAAATACTGTTTCTTAGAGTAGAACTTGTGTTTACTGCTGACTCTGTAACCCTGAGAAGATCATTTCACACTCCTTAGGGAGTAGTGTGGCACTAGAATAGCTCAAGTGTGAATTATTCCATGCAAGAAATTTCACTCCTTGAAGAAACACTATGTATTTTGAAGCCTTCTTCCTTTAATATTTTCATTTTCTTTAAGAAAACTTTATTGCGAATAATTATGAGAGAGGCAGATAATGGTCTCTATTTATATCACCAAACCTGATCTACTGTAGAGAAATACTAGTGAACTGCTAGGATTTTTGTTTTGTTATGTTTTCTTTAAGAAGTTCTAATGTTTCCATCATTCACAGCAAATCGTTTAAATTAGGCAGGAATAAAGTGCTGTCTACAGAGAAATCTCTGTTCTTTGTCCCATAAAAACCTGCTTAGGCTGAGCTGAGTTATAAACTGTTGAAAATCACCAGTTTTACTTTCCTTTTTTTTTTTCCCCTGGTGTTGTCAGCAAATTTTGGCAGTGTGTGAAAATAACCAAGCACAAACAGTCTAATCTGAGGCCGAGCTCATGCAGTTGCCAAATCTGGAGCAGTGGACGCTGCACTTACAGGGGAGGGGAACAGACACTGTGTCTGCATGGGTTTTTTACTAGACAGGCCTTTTGCTATGGTCAGAAAGACCAGAAGGGTCTTCCTAGTCATGTGTTTCAGGATTGAAAAGTCCCAGTTGGGGCATTTCTCAAACTGATCTTTCAGACCTGGAAAACTATCCAATAGCCCTTTCTTGAATTATGCCTTCTCCTGCTAATTGCAGTTGCTGCTAGCCCTATAATTCAAGGTATGCAGACTTACAGAATGTAGTTGGCCCATCAGAGTTGAATCTTTCATCCTGCTGGCTCACAACAGAAGGATTACTACTTGTCTGAGAATCATTAACTATCCTCCTGTTCCTTGAAAAATAATCAAGGACATTGCAGATGAGTTAATTGTTATCTCGGAAAATAATTTATGTTTCAAAATCAAGCTGTCAAAAAACATCTTTTGATTTCTTGTCTGACTGTACATGAGTAGTGTTTTGAGTTTTTATCACAGTGGTTTCTAATGACATGAATTCATCCCACGTAGTGTTCCTTTGATAGAGAGGGATCAGAAATGAACCAGGCTTGCTGAGAGCTGCAGGAGGGCTGCTCATAAAAATGAGATGCCAACCTAGGCAGGAACACTGTTCATCCATAACTCTGCTACACTTTTCCTGCTTGATACAACTTAAAAATATTTGGTAGATGGAGAAGTCCACATCTTCATTTTCTGGCTCTCAGATAAGAAAAATACAAAGGCATGCACGTGAACACTCACAACTGAAAATGGAGTGAGTGGAAGCTGAGGTTGTTCATCTTCTGAAAAGTTCATCTTGCCAGCAATAAAGCAGCATTGTCTGCAGGTAAGAGTATGAAGCTGAAGTTGAAAGTAATCCAAAAGAAACTGATTAATTGACACAGTTTATTTGCCAGAAAAGTAAAATCAGTTGATCCAAAATGAGGTGTGAAGTAATTTCAAGCCCTGCAAACGCTTTAACCAAACAAAAATACTTCAGGTTGTGTACACCCATGGTGAACAAAACTTTAAAAAAAGGATAGTATCAATGTCCATCCAACGATAACTTGTGGGCTCATCCACACTTGTCTCCTTGGAAGTTAAGGAATTTCCTGGTCTTTAAGGAACTTACGGTTTATGCATGTGGATTACCAGCAGATGGACGGCTGCTTCTGTAGTTTGAAATCCCTTTGTGTTTGTTGTCTGTGCCACAAAGCAGCAGCACATCACATCAGCAAGGTGTGGCTTTCTAGGCCCAGCATGGGCTCTTCGTCCTGTTGAATGGGGCTGACAGGGTCTGGGGGTCACTTTGTGTGCCACACTGTCCCGTGATGGCAGCAGTGGTACCTAAACCTCTCCTGTGGTTCCTTCATGTGCACTGAAATAAGCTGCAGTCCCACAGGGGGCACTCTGTGTCTGTAGGATTCACTGTCTGGGGCAAAGCTGAACAAGTGCATCCCTATCAGTCCCTTCTTCCTTCTCTTAGTTTTGGAATTCTCTTTTTCAAATGTCTTTTTCAGGGCACACGGCGAAAATTAACCTGCTAGTGTCCTGTTACCATTGTTTTGTCTTTTTCAATTTTGTTTTGTCCTTTTGAAGCATAAAAAATTAATCATATATGTTTATTTTAATTCTGTAATGTCTTCCCATTAAATTGTAACCACTTCAGTTGGAGTAGTCCGAAATATGAAAAATAATCCATTTCTAATCAGCCTGCCACGCTGTTGGCAGTGCAGCTCACACTAGCTGGCTTGAACCATGGAAGCAGGCAGAAGAATTTAGCCCATTTTTGGGCAATCAAATGTTTCACATAAGTGGGTCTTGAATCTGGAAGCGTCACAGAGTGATAAAACCACAAAGCAAAAACACGAACCTTTGGCAAAGCCTATAAAGACAAAATTCTCCATGTGCGTGCACACAGAATTCGATTGTTGTGGTCTGTTCCTTTAAGTATTGGGAAGTTATATTTGCCTTTTTAAACTGGTTTCTCTTACTCTTCACCTGCCTTGAAAATCTTTTGCTTCTGTAGCTTTTCAGATCCTAAAACCTTGGCATGGTATGTCACTGTCCTGTGATAAAACCTCTGTATCTCGTTTTATCTTGAATTCTATGGTCCCTGAGAACAATCTTGCAGACAGAAAGTACTGTACTATATTAATGAGCCATGACAGGCTGGAAGCAAAACCAACTGCTGAAAACTACACCAGGTGGTGTTAAAGCATTTTGCTCCACTCAGTGATTTCTAAGACTATTGATGTTTGAGGGAGGAGTTGAGGAAAAGAGGTCCAGTCATTAACTTCTGGAGAATTTAGCTACACTATGCTCTTGTTCCCGTGCCTTTCCATGGGAGATTATTTTTCTGAATATGTTTTTCCAGGGACTGGGTTTAATATAAGTGATCCCTTCAGTGTCATAGTTTTCTAGATGGTGAAAGAAAATTCGACCTCTTTCAAATGAGAATGTGAAAAATTTAGCATATAGCCTCAGTATTAAAAATGTAGAGGTTTTGTCGTGCTTTCATTTTCTGTTAAGAGATTGCAACATTCTTACAGAAATTGCTCTGAAATATCTCATGGATTTAGAGATCTTGGCCTATATATATACACAGAGTACTAAAATGTAGGATTTTTTTAGTCTTACACAATCCTGACTGTAGAGAATGAATGCCCTTCTTGTCTTTTCTCGGTTTTGGCAGTCATTATTGCAAACTATCTTAGGGAACAGGTGCAGCATGAGAAAATTTCATGTTCTTTACTGCCCAGAGGGCATTGCTTTGGTAAAAGTTTGGTTTTATCATAACCTGTATGCAGATCGTGTTGTCTAGAAGAAAAAGAATTGTTGTTTTTTTTGTAGATAACTTGAGTGTTAAATTGTTAGAGGAATAAGGAGAGTGATGGTTTTATGCTGACTAATATATAGAATAGATTGCTTGTAAGATAGCTCTAAGGGCACCGATATACTGCCTTCTGCTAACTAATTCTGTATGCCTTTATTTTGTATACTTAAATACACTCAGAAGTTCTGTCAGAAGTAAAAGTTTATCTGTTCAAGGGAATCTGTGTAATTTTCCCACAGAAGTATGAATCCTCCATGTCACTTAGTTCTAGAACAAAACTTGACCAAAGTACATTTCCAAGTTTTCTGCATGCGAAGACATTTTTTTTGTGTATGATTCTATGCACAAGAAGCATAAATATGACTGTGATTTTTGTTTTAAAATATGCAGGAGTGTTTTGGCTCAGGGTTGATAGCGAAAGTAGCTTTCCTATGCTGGCTGTTTCAGCTGCATCAGTGATTCCTGTCGCCATTCCTAATCCAGCTGTAAGATCCTGGGGCTTCCAGGGGTGTTACTGAGCTAAACCAAATCAGGCACTTTTTACTTTCTGTTAAAGTCAAAAGAACCATGAGTTCCTTAGGGTGCTTTTTCCTCTTTTATAAATGTGAACTGTAAATAGTAATGCATATAAATCAACTCTGTGAGCACTACATATTTCATTAAATACAGTCAAGTTGTGGGTTAATAGAAGTTCCAAGTGAAAATATTATGGTATCTCATTGCATATATTGTAGATTTAATGTAGTGTGAACAATAGTAGCTTTGAGCAATTGTAAATCCCATCCGGACATCGTCAACATAGCTGAAAACACAAGGAGGGAGCTCTCCAAGGGTGGATGTGCTCACATGGTCACTGTGCATGTGCAAGTCACTCTTTTATTGGGTTTAAAATAACAGTGGAGCTTTGCGGGGTGTAGGTAAGGCGAAGTCTAACTCCAGTCTGTTTTCTGGAGTGGAACAGAAATACCTGGTTGGTGTTTTTTTTTTTGTTTTGGTTTTTTTTTTTTTTTTTTTTTTTTTTAAATGAGGTCAATTTGCTTTAATTACAGAAATAACCTCTGAAGCAAGTAATTGCTTCCCTGCAATCCTGGAGGACAAGTGGGAATTGAGTAAGAAAAACTGGAGAACGGAGTCAAGTTGTTGGCAATGCACACAGTCTTTGTTTTATACTGTATGGGAATATATCTTTCTTGTTTTCTTCCCTTCCCAAACAATACTTTTGATTTGATTTTGATTTGATTTTAGGAAAAATATGAAGCATCATCTGCAGGTCTGTGGAATTTCTGAGAAAGCTCCACAGTGATAGTATTTAGGAAATGTTGCTTTGGGTTTGTCTGGTGATACCTTGTGTGCAGTAAAAGTGATTCCATGTAACTGCAACCAAAAACATGAAAATTGACCAGAACTGTTCATTTAGAAATCCTGAAAGATGACACTAAGCACTATGAAAGTATCTTTCTTTGAGGTATGATGCCGTCCCTGCTATTAAGTCAGTTCTCCCCAGTTCAATAGTTTCATAATAGTTTTCTGCAGATTGCAGGATAAAGAGAACTGGGAGCTCCTATACTAGGAGCTAGTGCATATTGGAACACAGGGAATTCGGAAAAATCATTTGACACAGTGTTATATTTGCTATTGCCTAAACCCCTTTTTCAGGCCTGCCTCAAGCACTAAATAGATACGGCTGTAGCTTTCTCTAGACCTATAGCTCTTTTTCAGTCTGCTGGCATTCTACAGCTTTAAAATTCATGTTGAGTTGAAAACTACAGGATCACACTAGTTCATTTCCTCTATGTAATCTGGGAATCAAGCTTTGCATATGAGGTTAAACTAAATTGTATCGTTTGTATTTGCTATGCAATCAACTAGTTTGATCATTTAGTTTAATTTCACGAATAAAGATTTTAGTCTACTGTGGGACTGTTGTGAGACGATGACAACTGCAGACTGCTTTGAGCAGTGAGGGATTTCATCAGAAAAGGATTGGAGTAAATGGTCAAAGTTATATGTAAATGTTTAGAAAATACTCAAGTGTTGAATAGCTGAGAAATTAGCTTGTTGAGACTAAATCATGACAAATCAACCAGGTGTCCCCATATGCCAAGTCACAGTTTTGGTAATGTAGCAGTTTTGATCTCAGGAGGATTTGTGTCATCGTCTCACAGAACTGTCTCATCAAGAAGTAGGGATTGTATTCCTGATTAAACCACTATGAAGTGAATAAGTAGGTAGCTGGGAAAGAATAAACAGTAGTTTAGTGTTGAAATGGAAACCTCTGTTTCATGATGTCCGTAGAGGTCTCTCTCAAGCGTGCTGCTGTTCAGGTTGTCACTTCATAATGAAGTGGCTGACAAGCCAGTGCCAAGGGGTGTGTATTGCCAAAATGCCATGGTGGGTGTTCAGGTGATGTGGGGAGCACGATGGGAATTCAAAATGATCTTAATAAAGTGAAGAGGGGTTCTAGGAAGGTTTTTACATCAGCGTATCACAAATAGCTGAAATACAGCTGGAAGTGTTTTGGGGGTACTTTAGGTGAAGTTGAGGATGGAGACTGTTACCTTGCAGTTTTTGTGATTCTTCAACACAAGTCATGTATTTTCCTTCCTGAATGTCTGTAAGAATGGAAAATGTGTCCTGTAAAAATGTTTTTTGTGCCTGAGCTTGTTCCTCATGTGATGTGGGCTCAGTTCTGTCTGTTAATACTATCTTTCTCTTGCAGATTCAATTTCTAAAGAGAAACTTTGCTTTTGTAGGTAATTCATGTTGAGTATTCTCCATGCAAAGGAAGCTTTTTTTTTTTAATTGGAAGGAATAAAAATAATTCAATTCATTGGTTGAAGGTGGCTGCAAAACTTTTGCTGCCTTTTGAGCCCTCATCAGGCAGGAAACCTGAAAGGGTTAGGACTCACTAGGTTATAAAGAATGCCAAGGGATACCTTCTTATATTTGAAAAAAGCCTTTATCTCATCTAGCCACATTTTCATCAAAAATATTAATAATGCAACAATAAATAATAGTATTTTTCAGTTTAGTTCTTTTCACGGAAGGATTTTACATTTCAAAGTCATCCTTTTTTAATAAAAACAGAGAAATTCCATTGCTGTTCCTCAAAGGAGTAAACTGAAAAGCAAAACATGAAGTGACTTGTTCACCCACGGCCACAGAACTTCAGTGATGTCAGGAATTAAAATGTGAAGATATTGGCTTTGTGGATTTTTTTGATGTCTTAACACTTTGAGACACAAATGTTTCATGGGAAATGTTATGCATGTGGGATGCATAGTTCTTCATGTATTTCCCTCTTCTAGCGTGTTCTCATACAGATCCTTCCTACATCCTCATTTTTTGTTTCATATGTCTGTACCTAAGGCTGAGTATGCATTTCATGCCACTTCAGTGCTGTAATTGGAGAGAAGCAATCTGTTCTGTTTTGCTGAACTGATCTTTGGATTTATCTTGGTTACTAGAGTCTCATTGTTAGTGAGAGCTCTGGTTTTGAGTTTGAAAAACGAGATCAATTTAGCCAGGAGATGTTAATTTAGAAGAAAAACAAATACATTTTTGCCTTGCCTTTAAAAATATGAAGCTGGCTTTGGACTGCAGTTTCATAGGTTTTGTGACAAATGAGGCAAGAAATAAATTGGCAAACCCCCTATGTCCAAAGTACAGTGGTACAGTGTGCTCTCTAATTCTCAGCCCCAAAGATCTCAGCAAAGGCCACAAATTTAAAAAAAAGTCAAAATGAATCTACTCTACAATCAAGATACAATTATTAAGGCTTTCATTTACTACAAAGAAGCAGTTGTGAATGAGTGAATGGCACTGGAGCAAATTCTTTTGTGCAGTAAGGGAAAATCAACAGCAAGGTGTCAAACAGAAAAATGAAACCCTGCAGGTGAGGCTGTCTTTGGAGCCAAAAGAAACCAGCACTTATGCAGAAATGCAAGTAAACTGTTGGAGAATGGAAAAGGTGCTGAGCTGCAGAGGGTGTCAGTGTGGCACTTGGCCCAAACAGAAGAAGCCTGTGGATTGCAGAGCAGTGATCTGGGGTCAGGCACAGCCCCTTGGAACAACGTCCCAATGGCTTCCCTGTAGGAAGGGAACCCAGCTGTGGAGCTTCTGCCCCCTTTGCGACACAGAGTGGGAATAGCACTCCCTGTGAGGGGGAATTGGATGTCAGGGATGCCTGCACACAGCACAGCTGACAACACCTCTCTTTATACGTTCTGTGCCCATGTTTTGGGGAGACAGGGTGCTCCACTTTACTTCATGGCATGCACAGATACATCCTCATTGCCTGTATTTATACAGACACTGAATTTCTTGTTCTGTTTGATGGGCAAATACAATCTCAGTGCAGCTTAGATGCATATAAGAATTTCATCTTTAGTTGCCTGTTCCTGAAACAGAACTTACAGGCTTTTAATGAAAATAGTTTTAGAGGGACAGAAGTTGCTTTGGGCAGCTATATGGTTTTCATCTCAGTGCTACAAATAGCAT
Source organism: Brachypodius melanocephalos (assembly GCA_013398615.1). Classification (NCBI taxonomy): domain Eukaryota; kingdom Metazoa; phylum Chordata; class Aves; order Passeriformes; family Pycnonotidae; genus Brachypodius; species Brachypodius melanocephalos. The sequence goes on from VZSR01001863.1 coordinate 838,086, forward strand.
AAAAGCTATTCCCATACATGGGAGATGCACTGTCTTTTAATAGATCTCTATTCTACTTTCTTTTTACAAACTCTCAAAGTAGCAATGTGGTATTAATATGTAAGTAGTGTAGTAAGTTATGTCTAATACTTTATAGAGTACAACTGCCTTAGCCCAGCTGGTTACACGTCGTTGTGGTGCAGACACACCCATGGCTGCAGTGTGCATGCATCACTTCTGTTTTGTTTTACTTGCCTAGTGTATGGGTCATTTTTATTTTATAAATAAGTAATTTTCTGTAGACTCTGATAAGCTCTATAAGGTTCTTTGCAGATTAATGATTTAATGAAAATGCAATGTATTTTCAAGGTAGGAATACTTTTTAAGAGCTGTCAAGTTGAAGTCTGATGCATGGAATAAAACCCTCAACTCTTCAGAGTTGCTTTACCCCCTGTTCCCACTGCCAAGTCAGTTTGGAAGCGATTGTACATAAATCAGCAGACCATCATCATGAAATGCCGGCTTGGTAAAGATGGAAAATTCAGTCCCTTATGGCCAACAGTCACAGATTTTCAGTTAAACTTTCATGCCCATTCTGTATACTGGTATGACTTGTCTGGAACATGCATAGTAAAAAAAGGACAAAATCTACCTTTCAGGTGCTGTATTCTCAGTGAAAAATCCTACAAGTCTTAGAAAAAACATTTAAAAAATGTTAACTGTAGGAATGCACAAAAAAAAAAAAGAGCTCGCATTCCTCTTTGGAATTCATGCACTGCCCATTTTTCTAGTTTATGTCTGAATTATGTGTTTTGATTTGAGGTAAGAGTTAGGATAGCCTGGTGGAAGTATTTCATTACCTGACTTCCAGCACTTGAGCTGAGGTTGGTGACAGTCTGCTGGGACTTGGAAATACACACCTATATCTTTAATGAACAAGAGGAGTTTGCTGATCAGGATGGGTTACAATAATTTTTCTCCACATTGGAGGAATAGATTTTTTCTTTTTTTAATTGTGCAGCCTTCTATAATTTCAGTTTATGCTGTGCCCTTCAGTTCTTACTATGATACTTGACAAGATACAGCACTTTCCATCTGGGAATGTTAAAGCAGTTGCAAAGTCCATGTTAACTCCTGAAATAAGCTTTTTTTGGGGGGAAAAAAAGTGCTTATCTTATTTAGAAATAGGGGAAACAACACAGGAAAATTCAAATGGCGTGACTAAATTGTCTAAATTGCTTGTAGTAGAGTGACTTTCAGACCATACTCAAGTAATTTAAGTGTATCTTGCACTCCCAAAATAAGATTTCATTTGCTGTTGCTAATTAACAAATGTAAATGCAAAGTCTTGCAGAGATTTAGCTTAAAATTTGTGTGTATGGCTTATAATTTAAAAAAAAATGCTAAGAGAAGGACCCATTTTTCTTGTGAAAGATGCAAGAGCAGGATGATTTTAAAAGGATTTAATCAAGCATATTTGTAAAAGTGATAAAACAAATCTATTTCTTTTTTTAAGCTTTATTTTTCATACTCTGCCTGTCAAGGTCGTCTGGTTTCAGGAAACTGGTTTCAGTTAGGCCCTGGGGTAAACAGGAGTCATTGTTTACATGATACAGGGCAAGAGGCTAATTGACTCTTTCATTCCTCTTCTTATATTTCATATTTCATATACATGGAAGAAAGGTACAACAGAGAGAAGCTGCAAACACACGACTTCTGAGGTTAAAATAGCCTGATTGGGAGAAGGGTGATTAAGCTGCATTTGTGCTCCTAATAATTCATGCCATGTGCTGATCTGGATTCAGAGCTACCACTTTGGGATTTTTTTCCAGGCCTAGACTTTGGATTTGCTGATATGCTGTCATTTTGTTACTATGCTTTGAATTGGTTCCTGTGGGTCTTTCCTTTTTTATACATAAGGTGCTACAGAATGGCAAGATTGAAAGTGGTTGTTCTAAATAGTATTCATAACTTCTTCTAGGCGTGTAATTTTACCTTAGCCAAGACCCTTTTTGGGTTTCCAAGCTCTCAAATGAATATACAACTACTTTTTCTTGCTTTTTTTTCATAACTCAGCAGGGGTTTTCTTGAACCATCTAAGTGTATAAAACCATTTGAGATGCCAGGGCATTGTAATGCTGGTTTTTTTCACTTGTGGAATACACTTTTTGGAATACAAAATCATACAGAGAATCTAAAAAAAATTCTTTCTGAATATTATACTTAGCCATGTTCTCCACAGTTGTTTAGGTCTTATGGAAATATATGAGTATGAAAATAAACAGAGGAGTTCCTCTTGCTGTTACGATGCAGTAGAATTCCCTTTAAGAAGCGTTTGAAACTTCCCACGCAGTTTCTGGTTCTGCCCTGCTGCATGAATGAAGCTGTGCTCTGTGGTTTGCAGACCAAGACTGAAAATACATTTTTGGGAACATGAGGAGCTGTGGTCTGACTGCAGGGCAGCCTGAGCTACAGATCCATCGGCTCCTGCTCCCCTCTCCCAGGTCCTCCTTTGCGCTGTGTCTGCAACTCACAAAACTCCACTGCAGTAATTTAGGACACTACCATAGCAATAAAATGTCCACATTTTTCTGAAGTTAGTTTTCTCCTGGCTGAGTGCACTGAAATGGCAATCCATAACTCTCAGACAACACAAGGCAAGGCTTGAAACTTATGTCTCATGTCGTGGGAAGGAGATGACTGGCAGCAAGCTGCTAGAATGGCCTGAACTGCAATTTCAGTTGCAAAACCAAAAGCCACCCCTTGCCCTCTGGTCTTCACTCATAGGTTGGGTAATGTGCTGAGATCTCTGTGTGTAATAAACTTGCCCTGCTTTATAATGCATCCCTTTTCAGCTTTCCCTCTTGATAGAAGGTTTTTCCTGCCCCTGACCTGAGAGGCCTCCCACCCTTGGCCAGCTGCTGCCTCCCTTACCAGCAGTGTCCAAGATGCAGGGTGATGTTTTCTGGTATGGACTTAGCTGCAGCAGTTCCATCCCACCATCATCATGCATCTGTCACTCATTCCTCCTTCTGGGTTGGGTGGGTTGATTAGTCTGATTAAAGTAAGTGTCTGGATTGAGAGGGTTAAAGAGCATCCATCTGTTCTGGATTTACTGCTGCTTCAGTGGAGGCAGGAGGGCCAGGAATTAGTGAGTGGCTTAGTCCAGTTCTCGCTGCTGGCAGCTGACAGGAGCACTGATGAGGTGATAATGAACTAAAAAGTCTGCCCTGTTGGCTGGGTGGGAAAGGGACCCAGACAGTGGGCAAGTCTCACCGTGGTCCTTGCCAAGATTTTCACGTTTTAATAGAATCCATCTAAAGCAAAATTAACAAGTATACGTTCCTGGACAAGTTTCAGTATCGTAACTTATCACCGGCGCGTGCGAAAGAAACGCGCACGGTGACGTTTGCAGCCGGGCAGCTCTGGGGGGTCAGGCACAGCCCAGCCCAGCAGTGCTAGTGGCACCCACAAGAGTGTTCATCAAATGCACAATAACTGCTTTTAAAATACCATCTGAGGTTGTGCAGAACACACTGCTTCCATTTTAGTTCAGACCTTTGGTGGCACTTATTAACGTTTTTGACCGTAACAATTGATCCTTGAAATATTCCAATCAGGATTCGAGATACATCCTAAAGGCACTGCTTTGTGTTTTCCCTTCATTGCCTTAAATGCTGCAAAGCATTTGTTTTTTCCTACTTTTTCTTTAAACCTCTGTCTTTCATTAGAACATATTCCAGATTGCCTGTAACCTCACAGTATTTTACTTTTGACATGAGCCCAGCTAATGCCAAGCGTGAGTGTTCATTCTATGTCTGTGCTAACACAGTGTGGATATACTGCCATGTCAAGGTGTAAGAAGCACTTCAAGCTGGTTGGGTAGCTGAGGAATACAGTGTAGGCACTCACCAGGCTTCTTACATTGACATATGGTGTTCTTCTCAACTTACTTGTTGCTGACAGACTTAATAAAGGTTCAAGATTTTACAGACCTTTAATTTGTAAAGAGTCTGCAGAGAGTACAAGCATGAAACATCTTAGCAAGAGTTTGTCTTTTTTGTAGATGACAATGCTGAGTTTTGCAGGCTGGGTTAGAAGCTGTTTATTCCGTAGCTGGAGTGTTTGGAAGGCAACTTCATTCATAGAGGGAAAACCTCTCTGACCTTTGTGCAGAACATTGAGGGGGAAGATCGTGACCCCAGAGTCTCCGGTGGCTGTTGATTGAAACCTTGTGTTTCAAGAAATAAATGTTTAAAAACACTTCCTTATATGGCCTGGGCTGCATAGACTGACTTTTTTTATAGCATTTTAACTATTTTGGTAAAAGGTGTTTCTTCCCCTACCCCCCTTCTTGATCCTACCAGAAAGGGCTAACTCAGCACAATCGTTAGTGTGACCCTTAGACTGCTAAATGCAATTTTGTCATTATAAATATGACTTAAATTGATACAGCTTCTTTTCCTAAGCCCATAGGCCCAAGCTGTCTCTGCATAAGTGTGTTTATATGACTGTAACAATGTCTGCATTCATGGGTTTGCCCATGTCAATTGCAGGGATATATTTTGTAGGTACAAACCAATCCAAAATGGAAAAAAATAGTAAGTTCAGCCTTGAGAAAAGACAAAAAGTATAATGGGTGGGATTGGATGTGAGGGATGTTGGGAACCATGTCAAAACCTTATAAAAACTTAATTTGTGTGTTTAATTGTTAACAGTTAGAAAGATTGGAGTAAATACTTTCATACAATTTATTTGATGTCTCCATATGCCCTTCTATTCAGAGGCAGAAATTCGGGAATTTCAGAATTTCTTACTTCACCTGCCTTGTTCACACAGACTTTTAGCAGTGTTTGAAAACATGGGAATGCAAATAGTCCTGTTATACAGTCAAAGTACCTAACCACTTTCAGATTGGATGTGTCCCTTCTTAATTGGCAAACTCCTGTGCTTTGTTAGCTGTACCAGTGCCCATCATCTGGTATGATCAGGCCTCCAAGAACTCTCTTTGCTACTGGAGGAATTGCTCCTTACGTGGTGCCTCATCTGTACCACGAATGTTGTGATTCACGAGAGATGAGGATTATTTTTAACCTGATACATGTGGAAGAGGTACCGAGGAGTTGGCACCATGGACCATTGTTATTTATGACTAGCAAAAAGCAGTCTCTTTTATGTGCATTATGGTTGTAGTTTGCAGTTTTCAATTTAATTAAAATTGGTGTATGTTTTCTCATTTTTTTACTGTGAGGGCAAAGGGTGTTTGTTCAAAATTTTAGGATAAAATAAGATGTTATTTTTAAGTGCCCACTAATCTCAAAAAGTAATCTGTCCCAGGAATCCCCTCCTCAAATAAAGCCAGCAGTGACACTGAGCAGAGCTGTTAAGAATCTTATAGCCATTCTATCTTAAAATGCTCCCTTTCTTCTAATAGAAAGGGTGGAAGGTTACCAAATGGCATTCTTGAATCTGTCACAGGAAAGGGCTTTTTTTTGTTTTGATCAGATCAGCATTTCAGAATTTCTCCTAAAATATCTTAGAGCAACAGATCCCAACATTCTTGTCTGAACAGATGAAAATTAAGTCATCTGTTCTGTAATTACATAGTAAGGACATACTGCTGCTGATTTATTTTGTATCACATTCACTTGTTGGTGGTATGTGCCTACTATTCATGTCTGAAATAGAAACCGTTTTGATACAGAGAACACAAAAAAAATTTTTGCCACAGAAAAACAACTGTTGTGCATGTTTCAGAATGATACTGATGTCATCCTGATCACATTATCTTTATGATTATTGCCTTCTCCCCCTTCTCACTTTGTCTGTGGAGAAGCAGACTCTGGAAACTGGAGCCACTACATAAAAAATCAAAAATCATCTCCAAATTTCTTCTGTGCAGGACTTGGATGTAAAGGCAAACAGTTTTATCTTCTATGTAATGTCTCTTGAGTTTCAGTATTTTGTGGGTTTGTAGCCTCCAGGTTGGGTCTTCTAATTCTTGGGATAATTAGAACAGCTGTATAATATAACAAAAAATCAAGTAGAAAAGCAGCTGTATGTTGATTAGAAGTATCTAGGTGTAGAAGTACTTCTAGATCTAGAAGTATTTGGCACTCTAGGTGCCAACTTTTGTTGGTGAATACTATGAAATTTTCACAGCCCATTCAGATTTAGCTTCCCATGTTTTTACTCTCAAGGAAACCAGAATGCACTGTTTTGAAACTTCATTTTGGATTAGAAAATGCCAAGTAATTTTCTACCCAGAAGTCATTTTTCCTTCAGTCCTTCTTTCCCTGCACCCGCTTCTCTTTTTTGTTGACTATACTCACGAGTCAGGGTGTGTCAGAGTTGCTGATCCTGCATGGTCACCATTCCAATCTGCTTTAGTTTCTTACTGATGTTTAATGATCTTCCAGTCCTGGAAGATCGTCCTCAGAAACCCGGGTGGCTGCTTTCCACAGGAAGTTAGGGAATAGAGTTGAGAGCATGTTTCATGCCATCCTGTAGAGCTAAAGGGAAGCACTTCAGCCCAGGAAACTTTTCCTTTTGTGTAAGGTTGTACAGAACCTTTGGCTTCTTCCACGGCTTTATTGCCATTGCTGCCATTGTGATTAAGTTTCTTGATATTGCTGATTATTGTGATGGCGTAGAGCCAAAATCACTGTTGCTTTTGGCTGAGTAGGAAAAAAGACAGCATGAAAGTGTTTCTGGCAGGAAAAAAGAGTACTTGTTAAAACTGAACAGTTGATTGTTGTGTCCTTGTATCATACTAGAATTGAAGCTAATTTTTTAATACCGCAATTTTCAGTATAGTTCATGGCAGAGGTGCTGGATGAGGCAGCATTGAAGAAATAACATTTCCTTACTGAATACATAGAACAGGTGAAAAGTAAACTGTTTGAGGGCACTTCTGTGCTGTGGTTCATTGCTTTTTGGGAATTTCGTTTTGAGGAGCAGGTGCCTCTGATCTTCCCTACTGGTTCAGCTGCACCTTCCTTCATCCAGCACAGTTCCTCCTCTGTGCAGGGTGCATGGTGGCAGCTCTTTCAGTTCTTCACATTCCATGATGCCCATGACTGCAGTCAGTCTCTTTTTATAAAAGCTGAATTCCTCCAGTCTGAAGAGTTAAGGAAGTTTACTTCTGAGCCCCAGTTCATACTTAGAACTTTACCAACAGCTTTCAAAGCCACCTTTGGCATGGGAATGTACGGGCTTACTTCAATGAGACTTTTCCTTCTCATGTTACAAGTGTATTTCTAAGCTGGCCTTGGAACATAACCCACCATGTCTGTGGTGGGTTAACTTCAGCTAAAACTCCCACCAAACTCTCACCCAGCCACTCACTCACTCACCCTCCTCAACACGAGTAGAAAATAGGATGAGAAGGCTCATGCATCATGGTAAAGACTGGGACATGCTGATTACTGTCACAGGTAAAACAAATTCACCTTGGAGAGAATGAATGTACTGCCAATTCGAGGTTTGGGTAGTGAGAAACCGAGTCAAACAACACCTTCCCAGTCCCATTTCCTATGCTTCGTTTCTCCTCCAGACTCCTCTGCTCTCTCAGTGCAGGGAGGGATGAGGTGAGTATGGTCAGTACACAGTTTCTCTAAGGGTTTGTAGATAGTTTGGTTTGGAAGGGACCTTCAAGATCATATAGTTCCAACCCCCCTGCCATTAGCAAGGACACCTTCCACTAGACCAGGTTGCTCCAAGCCACATCCAGCCTGGCCTTGAAGAGTTCCAGGGACTGGGCATCCCCATCTTCTCTGAGGAACCTGTTCCAGTGTCTCACCAAATCCTGACTTTTCCCCCAAGTCTAGCAGGGCAAGCAAAGTAGCCTCTCAGTATTTCATCCATTGTCTCTGAGAGCTTTGTCCAGCCACACAGCTCTTTCCTTGCACCAGTGTGGGCTTTCCCCATGGGGCTGCAGTCCTTCAGGAAAAGATCTGCTTTGGTGTGGGCTCTAAGGGGGCAGCAGTGGCTATCTGCTCCACCATGGGCTGTCCATGGGCTTCAGCAGATTTGTACTTTGTACCTGGAGCACCTCTTTCCCTACCTCCTTCTCTGATCTTGGTCTTCCCAGTGCTGTTTCTCACCCTTTTCCCCCCATGCCCCTTCCTTTGCCTGTGTGGCAGGTTTTGCCCTTTCTAAAATCTGTTTTCCCAGAGATGACAGCAGCTGGGCTGAGCAGTGTCTGCAGTGGATCCTCTGGAGCCATCAGGAACCAGCTGTGTCCAGCACAGGGCATCCCTGGTCTCCTCTCCCAGAGGCTTCTGCAATCCCTCTGCTGCCAACACCTCGTCATGGACACCCAACAGAGCATCAAATGATATTTAAAATTTTCGTTACAGGGAAATTACAAGAGTGTAACAATGCTTACTAATGCACTACCGTGCCACTTGCTGGGTGACAAAGATTATTTTCTTTGTTGGAAGAAGGAATTTATTTTCTGTGTTGGGTTTTAACTCTTGCACAGATTTAGACAAGGCTGCTGGTACGAGAGGTCAGAGCTACACAGAGCGGCTCTACTCTTCTGCTGAGTGTCAAACATGCTTAAAACATGGGAAAACTCTTCTTTATGCAGCAGGCTTTGTGGCCACAGAGAAGTCTGCACTGTGGAGACAGTGTCTGCAGATTCAAATGTGGCTTAGACAGATTCCTGGACAACAGGTCCATAAGTGGATATTGGAATGAGCTTAGACAGGGATGTGCTTTATAATATCCTTAATACTGTAATTCTCAGTGCTGGCAAAATATGAGTGACTGGGCCAATAGGCTGTGTTACAGGTTATAATAGAACTGAAGAAATGCAACCAAGAGAAAAGCACGGCAGTGAGGTCTGAAAGGCTGAAGTTACAAAATGTATTCTGTAGAATGGAGTAATGAAATTAAGGAGACAACGTTGAGCCCAAATTAATTCAGAATTGTTCAAGGAAGGTGCTGAGAAAATAATGGACTTTTGCCTAAAAAGTGAAGCAGCGGAGTTCTGTTTGTTGCATAGGTGGGTGTGGTATAGCACTAAGAATCTACAGATATTTTTGTCATATGGCTTTAATCCCATTTCTCTTAAGAATGCCTCTTTCTGCAATGTTTCTGTATATTATCAGGTGTCAAAGTGGATCAGATCTAAGTGGTTAGCTGGAGTTGAGGTCGCTTCAATTACCCTGATTGCTGGTGAAAACAGCAAGACTTGATTGGAGGAAGCAGATTTGGAGTTCTTTCAGAAGTGCCTACAAACAGCTTTTAAGAAGTTTGATCACGGAGATTCTTTATAACCTAGAAATTAAATTTGCTTTAGGTTACCCTATAATGAACATATCTATCTGATTACCTTTTGCTACAATTGCAATCACGTTCTTATTGCTCCTTATTGTAACTTTATCTTGCTTTACCTCAGATTTTTCCATTAATTTCAGGAAATAAGAGCCTGACACAGTAATGCTTGTGAGTGAAGTCTGGTCCTTGGCATCCTGATGTTTGAACTTTATGGATTAGAATTGTTGACTCACAGCAATCAGGTTCACTCTTGTTGTGTCTGACAAGGAACAGAGGGGACTAAGCCAAAACCAGAGCCCCCAGAGTAAGGGCATTAGACCTGTTTTTTCCAAAGTGAATGGTTTCCCTTCTAAACAGTCTCTGGAAAGAAGCTTAGTAATTCCTTAGGGAGGCAAGTTATAAAACTTGAGATCCAGATATTTAAATCCTATGAGCCAGCCAGCAGTAGTGGAATTGGCTGTCAGAACATGTAAAAATCTCAAGCAATCTCTTTTATTGTCTTGTGGCTGCAGCAGTGAGGCATCTCAGCTTGTGCAGGGTGGACTTTCCCCGCCGTATCCTGTTTGCTACTGTTCTGTCAATACAAACGGCAATGCAAGTTAGATCCAGAGGAAGCATCTTTAGAGTGTGAAAGGTTATCACAGAGATCCTTTCATCTGCTGAAATGGAAGAACATGACAATTTATATCCATCGTACAGAGGGGCTACAGAAATGACTGGAGCTTGGTCTTGCATCTATTCAATTTTAGTAATTAAGTGGTGCTGCCTGCAGTATTTCAGATTCTTGTGTACGATGTTTTGAGCTGTGTGATTTTTCACTGGAAGTTGTTGAACATCTGAATGAATTTCCATTTGCATGCCAGTTGAGACTTCTAGAATGTTTGGGGGGTGATTACCTCTTCACTACAAAGGAATCCAGATTATTCAAGGAAATTCATAAGAAAACTTCTCCTACCTGCTGTTCCCCACGTTATGTATGATGCTACCACAGCTTGCAGCATAATGTGACTCTAACTGGAAATGTCCTTCCTAACTACAGGTTCAAACTCAGGGAGAGTAGTTCTGAATCCTGTCTTGTGCATCTGAAGCCTCAGAAAATCTTCTTCCATTCAAGCTCTGGGCTCCAGTCTGGTTCTGGTTAGAATTCTGATGTCTTAGACAGCAGACCAGTGTAATTTATGGAAATCTTCTGGGAGCTAGTGGTTGAAGAGGAAACTGTAGTGCACTTGAAAGTGGTTATATGGTATGGTTGTCTTTATTTGCACGGGGACTTGGTGACCCTGCTAAAACAGGATTAGAGAGAAATATCAGTGTGGCAGCCATTTAGATGATAAGACAGTAATTCAGTAATTCACACTGTCCACCTTTTTATGCCCTAAGCTGTGATTGAAAGGGTATCTGGAAAGAGCCACATGAAGTCTGATACTTGTCTCTTTTGAGAGACACAAAAATCCTGAATACTGAAGCTTCTTGGCAGGTAGCATAAGGTCTTGATCTAACAGTGTGTCTGAATTATAGAAAAGTATTTGATTCTGGAACACTGCTGTGTCAAATCTGGAGCCCTCGGGTTCTATGCCAGTTCAGGAGTCAGCTGTAGGCTCAATTTCAGATATATTGGTATTATCATGGAATGTGCAACCCTGGTAACCTTGGTTGATTTGAGAACTTCATATAAAAGGAGACAGAATGATAATTTTTAGCAGTGTGTTTGCCCCTTGATTCAAGAAGAGGAATGCCTGCATGCGACTTGGCTGGAAGAAAAAACAAATTCTAGCACAGAAATCAACAAGTTAGACTATTGTTCTTCAACATGTGCTAGACACTATCTAATAAAATTCTGTATTTATAATTGGATCCAGTTTTTCCATCAAGTTTTATTTGCATTGCAGAATCTCCTGTCCTCTTGAAAAATGCCCTTTGGCACTTAAAAAATGCACTGTACTGACTGATAACTTGACTGCTCTTCAGGTCTTCCATCTTTACTGTGGCATTAGCTCCAAATTTTGGCAGTGCTTGGTTTTGGTTAGCACAGCAGTCCAGGCTCCGCTATGTGGTATTTCAGAGGCCATTCCTGGTGCTTCTGGAACAGGAACAGCTGGATCCTTCTGGGTGGAACAGCTTCTGTTATGCACTTGTGGTCAGTATGGTTTGAAGCGAAATGGGGAAGTTGAAGCCTTAATCCTTAAGAATCAATCAATAAACCAATGGTTAATCTAGAAAATAAACCTGAAGAACAGAATATTTCCTGTGGCAATTCCTTATAGCTGATGTATTTGTTTCTGAAGTGCAGAGGATGAACTTTAGAACCCCACCTTTGGTTGGTTGTGCAAAGGAGACTTTAGAGACTCCACCTGTTCTTCTTCCTTTATTTAAATGCAAGACTGCCTTCTATACTTTATCTTAAAGTGGAAGGCATTTTGTTGACGTGGTATGAGCTTGTTTAATGACATGAAGATTATAAATTCAACATCCAGACAATAAAAAAAGAAAATACTTAAAATAGTTAATATTAAGTGAGGACCTGGTTGAGTATTTTCAGTCAAGAGCCCCAGTTTTGTATTTCCTTCTGCATACGAAATGAAAAGTCATCCTAAGATACATCAGACAGCCTGGGTACTCCAGTAGGCACCGTGCAATGTGGGTTTGGAGTTCTGAGACAAAATTTCCCAGTCCTTGGATAATGTTCTAGAACAAGCTGCCAATAAGCAGCTGTCAGTGAGGTGATCAGCACCCTGTCCCCACTCTGTCATCATCCCGTTCTCGCTTGTAGTGTACAGCCTGGTGCAGTTGGTGTGCAATTGCCTGGGTTAGATGTGTATCCTCATGAGCACTTGTGGGCTGCAGATCCCACTTTTACAGATGGATCCTCTCACAGCAGTGGTTTTAATTCCTAGAACTGGGAACAAAAGAGGTCTTTTCTTGTTCTCCTGTTGATTCACGTGTTCCTCATTTTTTTGCCCAACTCTGACTCCACTAAGAGGTGCATGGCTCAGTAACTGTGAAGGAAACCTGTGCATGTCATTCTGGGTGGTGAATTCTGCTTGTGCAGCCAGTGCTTGGTTTGAGCCAATGCTGAGTGTGATAACATAAATGAATGCCTTTTCAAGTGGGTCAGAGAGCTTACTGAAGGCCTTTTGGCATGATGTCTGCTTCACAGGTGCATTCCCAGAGTGTTCTATAATGGCTGATAGTTTGAAGAAAATAGAGTAATATTAGCTTGGTATTTCTCAGAGTGTTGTTGTTGAAAATCATTAAATTACTTAATCAGTATTAAACCTCAGAAATTGTTACATCAGTCCATTGCATCATTAGAATTTTTTTTTTCAAATTACTGCAATGCTTAAGTTTTGTTATCAATTCAACATTTTTCCCTAAATGATCGTGAAATGTTACTGTTGTTTGGTTTTACTATTTGAGCTACCCCTGTAATTACCCGTTGTCATGCCCTTTATAGTCTTAGATTTTTCAGCTAATACTAAAATAAGGAGGTGCACTCTAGTGGGAACTTGTGCTGCACTGGATTTAACAAAGTGTTGTGTTTTAATTTTATCATTTAATGTATATTTTGAGACTTCACAATTAACCACTGTAAAATACAATAGCAATAATCAATAACATTTCTAGTTTGAGCAAAACAAAAACATCTTAAATGCTTGCAGAGAGATTTTTGTAAAAATCCTTCTGTGAAGGTGCCTGGGGAATGAGGACGGGCAGAGCCTCACTTTGCCATGCCTGAAGGGAAGTTTGATGGCAGAATTCCAAACCCCTGAAACCCTAGGACTTGGAGTAAGCGTTGACACCGATGTAACCTGAGCAGTACAAATGACGTTGCTTTAATGCTGTGGATGTTCGGGAGCAGTGATTACTAATGGAAAACACAGAAGGGCAGATAATGTACAGGAAGAGCCATTATGAACTTGCTTCACCAAGGCCTTCCTGAAGGGGTCTGTAAGGGGCTGCTGTGCTCCTGGATGAGTTCCATCTGCACTGCCTCCTTACCCAGGGTGGAGAGGTAGGAAGCTGTAAGTCACAGCCTGAACACACCACTAATGCCTTCTGCCACTTTAGGGGTCTGTGAAGGGTTTCTTTATTTGCAGAAGATGGCTGAAGCCTTGCTATTCTATATGTCCCTCATTTCCTTCCTTTTCCCCTCGTGCCAGCTCCTCCTGCTCTCCCCCTCCCAGCCCTGATGTTCCTGTGCACGGCTTCGTGCCAGAAGTGTTTTCCCTGGAGCTCACAGGCTCAGGTGTCTGTGCCCTGCACAGGCTCAGCCTGTGTCCAGATCCACCAGATGAGCTCACCTTGTGCTTTCCTTGGGCTCTGTGTGGTCAGTGCTGCTGCAACCTGAGGGAGCCGGGTCTGTCTTTGGCCATGACCAACCCAAAGCAGTGTGGATGGGGAGTCAGCACGCTCTGAAGGTGGAGGTGCCCCTCAGAGCTCCTGTGCTCACTGGGAGAGCGCTGGGTGTACTCAAAGGGACACATCTCTGGCATGGGAATGATATCTCTGTAGGCACAGCAATGCTCAAGGGGCAGCTGAGCTGAATTCTGTACTGATAACGCCTCTCTGTTTGGTTCTTGAACAGATTCATGTTCCTTGCAGAGGGAATTAGACATTATTGGTAATAACTCCTAGTACCTGCTTCCCTTTCAATGGCAGGAATTCTCTTTGAGCAATTAAACGCTCTCTGGAGTGTTTTAATGAAATCCAAGTTTTGTCTCCAAGTCATCAGTTTTGCTCTGTCTCTCAGCCATCATCCTTATACTCCTCCCCAGAAACCCACTAACTAATCAACTTAGCATTGGGCATTCTGAAATGTTTGCTGAGAAAACAGCTCTGTTTTGACAGACAGCAATTATAGCACCTGGGCTATAGGCAGACTTTACAGCTCTTCTGGGGATCTCTTATGAATAGCCACCATGAGGCCAGCACAGCCCTGTGCAAACAAGCTTTGTAACCAAATTGCAGTGAAAAACCCCTTCTCTTCTACCCACACCCTCCCCTCCCAGAATTACTGAGTACCGTGGATGTACCTCCTTTACTTTTTCTGAACCTGAAAAAGTTCTCACATTTTGTAAGAAAATGCCATGTAGATTTAGTAAGAGTTACTGTCTCATTGAGATGTGCTGGTTTGAAGTCCCCAGCATGACTGGATGTGTGTCACACAGCCTCCTTTGAAGTTGTTGGATTTTAATTTGTTTTTGCATAATTGGAGAACTGCAGAATATTGAAGGACTTGGAGTGATTCCAGTAGGAGAGTATGTTAATCTAAACACAGCTTTTGTCTGTGTCCTTTGGGGAGGCACATTGTCTGATACTGCTTGCATTGCTCATCAGTCATAAATCACATTTTCTTGAGGAAGCAATGCTCTGTCTGAGGTCACATGGTCATCCTCTGCTACCCATTTGAGACTGTCTTGGAGAGCCTGGGATCTCTTCTCAGCTGCTATTTTATTTCTTGCGACTGCTTTGGTTTATGCTGACATCACTTCTTGCTCTGAAAGGGTTTAATAGAAACTAAAAATTCTTCTGCAGGTAGCATTCTTTCACTCTTTTCAGCAGTCTCAACTAGAGGAAAAGGAAAAGAAAATGTCTGTAGCTAGGCAGCTAATTCAAGACATCAAAAATAGTGAAATGTTAATTTAAACAAAATAATATTGACCAGCTGTGTTAATGAAAAACAGCCATTGACTTTAATGTTGTAAAGGTGTTACAGTGTGATAGCCTCCTTGTTCTAAAACATTATTTTTCCCAGTGAGTGTTTTCAACCCTTACTCTCAGAAGTATTTTCTGTAGGCTGGAATGGGTTATATTTAGTGTGTGTACTTTGTTTCTGCTTCTAGAGCTCACTCTCCTGCTCTATTTTTAAATTAACTACTTCAAAACCTTTCGCAGTGAGACGTACGAGACCGAAAACATAAATGAGTGGCTTTTCTGTGAAGAAGGTGTCTGTTGCAGCCAGGTTGTTATTGCTTTCCTCCCCTCAGAGTGACCTGTGCTGTGAGCATGTCCCCATGGTGGCAGGAAGAGGTTTCCTGGACACACAGCTCCCTTGCAGCCAGGGAAGGCAGCGCAGCCACAGCTCTGCAGCCACATCAAAAGCAGAGGTGTTAATCCAGGGCTACTGCTGGGCTGTGCTCGCCACGCCCCAGGTGAGGCTTTCATAGGATGTGCTTGTCTACAGGGCAGGAAAGAAGGGTTCCTTGGTGTTTGCTGTAACCAAAGAACATCACCTGGAGCAGCCAGAGAGTTTGGCTCTTCACTCAGCTTTTCATGGCATCCCTGGCACGTTGCACAAACGAGCTCTCAGGTCGAGAGACCGCAGATGAATGTCTTGGTGGGCACAGTTGTGATAAGGTTACCTTTAAATAGAAGATTGTATAGGGCACTGCCTTCAAGGGGAGAGGACAGAGGAGATGTTTCTCATTTCTATGTTTCTTCACCTTTATCTTTCCCCTGTTCCTATTGCACCAGTAAGTAAAAAAGCAAGATGTGTGAGAGAAAAAAAAAAATTGCATTTCATTTTGCTTCTTTACTTTGTTTTGCAGTGAAATCATGTTAATAATAGAATGTTAGCTGTCAGGTTTTTTGAAATAAGAATTGGGGATGACACGTTCTAGACAAAGCCAAAAAATCAAAACTTGCTTTTTCACTCCAGCCTTGAAGCCTCCATGTCAACAGTTAAGCACTTAGCTGCAAATGATTAGCCAAAAAATTCTTAGGAATCTGCCAGTGCTAATCTCTGTTCCATTTGATTCTCTTGCTAAGTAACTGAAGATCCTGCCCTGCCATAGTCCCTGAATGTGTTACTATCTCATGTAAATAGGGTCTTGAAGATGAAATGGAAGACAGATCCTTTGGCCAAACCTGTATACATTCATTTAACAGAAGACTGAGACAGCATAAAGCATCCCCACGAGCATATAGAACCAAAATTACCTTTCTCAATGGCTGAAAATTTCACTTTGCAGCATTACAATGTTTGTAGCTTTTTGTTAAGTATGATTTTATGTGTCTTTTTAAAAGTAGATAGAGGAAATGCTGAAAGTTTTTTGGGAACTTTCATTGAATATTTGAAGCCATTTGGAAGGAAGTGAGAGTCTGGTCCCTTAATAAAGCTGTTACTATATGAAGTCAGTGGTAATTTTGTCTTTGGTTTCAGAGAGGAAACCATTATATTTGCTATAATGATGAAAGATCTCTGTTTTTTCCTTAATGCTGGCATTCAAAAAATCCTGTTCAATTATAAAAAACTGCTGTTTTCTATTGATAGTAGAATAGCCAACATAATTAGGATTACTGAAAAAAACAAAGTCAAGAAAGATTTTTTTTCACTTTATTAGGCCACTTGAAGTATTTGCAGTATGCCTAAGATGTTACTTTACTGGCTTGTAACATCCTTTATTATTAATTTGGGTCACATAGGACTTGAACAGAAATGGTTTTGCCTCTCTTCTTAAAAAAGTCACTGTGGCATTCCATATTTCTCTTTCCAACATAAGAAACTGCTGAAGAAGTTACACGTTTTGGGGGTAGCATACCACTGGGTTTTGTATCTAAGAACACTAGAGAAGCTGGCTAAAGGGAATTTTGGCTCCTTGAAAGTTTAATAAATACTGGAATTCTGGTGAAATTCTAGAAGTTATGGAAATGCTGAAGTCCTGGAAGTGTTGTAGAATAACAGGCAGAGGGTTGCTAACGTGCTATGAATTGATTAACTGTTACAATTCATGAGCAGAGTGATGAATAAGCTGATAAAATATTCTGATAACATAAAGAATAGACTTTTAATTAATACCAGTCAAATTACTTTGTGGAAGATGTCCAAAAAATGTGATACACTTCCTCGATTATCTCTAAAGTCTGGTTTGAAAAACCCCAACCTTGTTTAATATAAGTCATTTTTGCATTAAGTGTAATTAGTCTTCCGTAAAAGACCAATTCCCAACATTATCACAGAACAGTTTAGGTTGGAAGGGACCTTAAAGATCATCCAGTTCCAAACCTTCCACTAGACCAGGCTCCATCCTGGTGTCCTCCAGCCCGGCCTTGGGCACTTCCAGGGATGGGGCATCCACAGCTCCTCTGGGCACCCTGTGCCAGGGCCTCACCACCCTCACAGTGAAGAATATCTTCCTAATATCTAATGTAATTCCATCCTCTGCCAGTTTGAAGGCATCACCCCTTGTGCTATCACAACATGCCCTTGAGAAGAGTCTCTTAATGTTATCTGTTAGTGCTGTATAGACAATATGCTTAAAGTGAGCATTAGCTGTCAGCACTTTCCCATTACGGTTAAAACTGAACAGTGGTGTTTATTTTTGAGCTTAATAGATTTTGTGCTGGGCTTGATGCTGATAATCATTTGATCAGTGAGCTGGAAGCAAGTCTAAAATGACAGTGCAGGTGATCCAGAAAATGGTGTGGTGTTCCCTAATGGTGAGAGCAGGATGTAGGGCCTTTTAAACTTCTTAATGTAAGCTCACTTACACAAAGTGCATATGAACGTGGAGCATGGAAATCAGAACAATATGAAGCCGACTGTGCACTATTTGGAAAGGACTGACTTGGAAAAGATCTGACCATGTTATGGAAAAAAGTGTGATCTTGGCAGCAGGATTTTGGCTACATAAAAATAGGATTAATGAGTATGAATAGAATGACGATTTTAGTTCTGTTTTATAGGATAGTTGATACAGTTGTCACAAGACTCTGTATAGTCCTATATCTAGAAAATCAAATAATAGTAATATTAAAACACTTTATTCAAGCAAAGACAGTCAAAACAAGGATCATTATCCAGAAACTTAGAAGGGTTGGAAATAGAAAGACATAAGACTGTGATAGTGAAAATTATTAATCACTGGGGCAGACTCACAAGGACAGCAGCCAGTTCCTCATGGCTTTCAGTCCCAAGTGGATGTCCTTTTCCTGAGCCCCCCAGAATGAATGATTGGGAGCAATGATGTAAATATTTATTCTGTACAGGAAAGCAGACTGGATAAAATCAGTAAGCCTTAATTCTGCCTACTATAAGCTCTGAAACAATCCACAGCAGTCAAGGAGATCCTTTAAGTAGCATAAAACAAAATAAAATAAGCAGGTGGAAGAAATTATTTTCCACATGACTGTTTTCACTTGTAGGAAAAGTAATTGTGAAACAAATAGCTTCAAGAGGTTCAGTCTTGCATAAATCAGATGGGTTTATTGCTGCTTACAGCTGTTTTATCAATCCTTTCCTTCTCCTCTTCCCTTACCTGGTTATTTCTTAGTTTGACTGGTTCAATAGCATTCTTAACTTACAGTATTTGATGAATTCTCATCTAAATTTTCCCAAAACTTCCTCTGCTCTATCACTTTTTCTTATGTTTTTGTCCTCTGAACATCTTTCAGGTGTGTCTGTTTTCCATGAAGCAGCTTCCCTGGGGCATGTTACCTTGTTATGGATGTAGTTTTAAGATCCAAAAGAACTTTGAAGAGTAAAAATTACCAGGATTTTTTCCACTCTTTGCAGTGGTTGTACAGAATGGCTTACTGTCATCAGAGCTGCAGGAAAATCTTGCCTTTAAATGCTCGAAGGGAAGCTTCCCTTCCGTTTTCTTAATCATGAATGATGCATACTGAAAAAAAAAATACACCCAGGTTTAACTCTGGGTTTTGTGATCCATTATGGGTCTGAAGGAGGCAAAGCAAGTTTTTCTTCTGTCCTGCTCTGTGTGGACATGAGAAGCTCCCATTTGAACAGTGTCCTGTTGCTTCCAAGGAGAGCAGAAGTGCAGCCAGCACATGCCTCACCCTTACCTGAGGGACAGCTGGAATACAAGGCAGCCGTGGCAGCTTGCTGCTCTACAGCCTGGAAGGTCTGTGTGGTTGGAATGTTTAGAGAAGTAAAGCTCCACAGCAGATTGAGAGTGGAAAATACCCACTGCTTTGTTTCGTGGCTTCAAACGAGTTCTCTTTTCTTTCTCCTGGCAATGTAACCTGTGGTGTAAGAGCAACATTACTCTTAGCTGGGAGGGAGATTTCTCAGGAGTCTAACAATACCATCATCTCTGTCACCACCTCAGTTTCTTTCCAGATGCCAAACCCAAGACTCAGATCACAGCCCTTGAGCACAGTGAGAACATCCATATTACAACCTAAATTGCATGTCAGACTCTTCAGCTTGCAAAGAAATAAAAAAACCCTTCCAGTGCAGGGTCTGCCTGCAAACAGAGAAACCAATGATTTCCCTTTCAATTCCTCTGTTGCCTTAACGTTTTGAGTCAAATCTTGACAGTGCAGAACAGACCTAAAAGCTAAAATGGAGTGGAAAAACAACATATGGAGAGTATTTATTTCTTGGGTGGGGAGGTGTGGCTGAGGAATAGGATGATATCAGTGTGTTGCCTGCACGGTGGTGTCCCCACAGTGATGTGCAGCAGGAGGAGGCTCTCTGGAGATGCTGTTTGGGTGAAGGCAGCAGGGCCAGCCAGGAGAGGCTCAGCCCCATTGTTCTGTAAATGCTGCAGGGCTGTCCAGGTGTCCTGATTTAAAGGCTGCTCCTTGAGACAGGAAATTGTATCTTGTTCTGAGGTTTACTGTAATAAAGTACATAGTCCTGGGGGAATGTGCTGCTGGGCCCATGAATCACTTTATGGGCTGGCTGTTCTGACCTCAGCCCTGTGATTTATTCACGCCATACCGCAGCAGGAATGGCAAAAATGTGAGCAGTGCATGGTCTTCCCAGCCTCCCCCTTCCCAGCCAGATGGGCCTTCAACTGGGAGGCTGCCATAAATCCAGAAGGGCAGCTCTGCTCAGGACTGCCAGTTCCACTTGTCTTGTCCACAGTTCCCACTCTGCCCTGTGTCTGCTGGGGAATCCTCTTGCTGGCTCAGGTGTTTGCTTCGTAGTTCCTTGTAGTTTCCTGCGTGAAAAAATGAAAAACCTCCGTGCAGTCGTGGTGCTCCTAGCAGAAATGGCACCTTGAAGTGTGCAGGTTTTTGGTAATCCCCTTTTTCCTTTCAGCTAGCAATAAACAACAACAACAAAAAAGACCTGACTGTTTTCAGCTCAGAATGTCACTGTTTTACAGATGTTCCAGATGTGCTCTTTAGGAAATGGTAGCTTATGCATTTACGGGGGGAGTTAAATGATGTGCCTTTGGTGGAATCCCAAATGACAGGAGTGAAGAGTAGCTCCTGACTCTCAGCTGCACTAAGCCGTGTCTCTATTCCAATTGACACTGTTTCTTTACATGTTTTGCCTTTGACAGTTGTTAGTTTTAAAATGTAGCACTTTCCTTTGGTGCTGGCCTTTCAGTATTTGAAATATTTTTTCTGTGTGAAGCATCCTGATATTTTCCTGTGAATTCATTAGACTGTACTCTTCAGAAAATGCTCAGAATTTTTATTGATCTCCAAAATACCTATTTCTTTGGGATAGTTTCAGAATTAAAAGTTGTCTATGTCACTAATGTTCACCTGCCTTGCAGTTATTTTCTGCCCTTTTATTTTTTTATTTACTTTCTCATTTTCTATAAAGTAGATAAAATTGAAACATCTTAAAATTCAGCAAGGATTTTTTGCAAGAATTTAACCTTGCCACATATCTTAATAACTAAGTAGATACCAAATGATGATTCTTAACGATTGTACAACTAATTAAAGGTCAACTTTACCAAAATAAGCAAGATGTTACTTAAAAGAAGGTCAGGGAACTTTCATTTCTCTATAGTATAGGCAGGTTTTCATGAGAGCCAGTTTCTTGTGTGATACAAGCTGGTTTAATTCTGTTTCTTCTATTTCATAGCCTCGAAACTGGAGGTTTGTTACTTTTTCTAAGATGCTAAGAGTTACACCTGTAAATTTATGTGATCATGTTTATTCAGTAAGGCAGTTTGGGCAAGATTTTTGTTTAAACCTCAGCATAACCACAGCTTCGGGTTTGTTCACTTGAAAAGGTGTTGGTTGTTAGAATGTGCTAAATTGAGATTTTTTCCAGCTTCCTCAACATATGAATGACCTGCTCTCTCACTCTCTGTGTGTTGCTTAAGCTTTTCCTACCTTGTGTCTCGTTACAAATCAGGCAGTGACTGCTTACTTTGAGATGGTTGAGCTTCTCTTTATTTCAATAAAACTCTTTAGATCTGTACATGAAAAAAAAGGCTTTGAATAGGAGTGTATCACTGCTGTGCTTAGCAGGGATCTGAAAAAGTGTTGCTAAAGGTCTGTTTGCATGGTTTAGATCAGGCTTAACAAAGCTTGTTCTGGAGCACAGTACACATGCTCAGTCTCTTAAACTTTTTACTGCATGCAGCTCTGGTTTCACCTCGTGAAGAGCAGGCACTGGACAGAGGTGAAAACAGAAAGGAAGGTGGTAGGATGCTCCCTAGTTACTGTAGAATTCCAGTTGCTTCAAGCATCTGGAAAGTTATCCTCAGGACTCATCAGAAAATGCTGCAGTGCCCATTCAAACAAACCTTCTGCACTCAGGGACTGCAAGTAGCTACACCTGCTTTCAGACCCGGATCTGAAAAAGGAAATTAAATGAAACCTCTCAGGCCCCTTCTGCTGCAATTACAGAACTAAATATATCCAAATTTTATCCATAGCCCCTGACACCTGCTCCATTTCTGTCCTCAACCCTTTCAACAACTCCTGCTTGCTTAGAAACACTTTTTTTTGGCACTACTTAAGCAGCAGTCATTGGAGCTACCAGGAGCCAGGAGGCAAAGTGATGCCTCAGTGTTTAATGAAACTGCTTCCAGCCTCTTTTCCCCCTGATGCTGCTATTCCTGTCCTTACCCAGACACTTGGCATTTCTTGTGCTCCTTTTTGAATGCCTCTCCTGGGCAGCAGCAGCAACCAGAGAAGACTGAAATACAGGTACAGTTAGAATTAGGATGGAATAGAGATCAGCATTAGTGCTGCTGTTGTTACTGCCACCAAAGCCCAAATACATCCTTTGCAGAATTAATATAAAAAGATCTGACCTTGAAGAAAATATTTCTTTTTAGAAATCAGACAAAGTGGTTCTGGAAGAGAAGCTTGAACAAATGTACAAAAGAACCCTCAGAGAAGAAGGAGTAGGAAGTTGGGTGAGGCACATCCAGGTTGGTTGTCAGATAGACAATAAAGAGTGAAAGCAATCCGTAGCTCTGACAAGAAAATCTGTTGAAGTGCTACATGTGGCAGTGTTTAGATGCTTGTAAAAGAACAACAAAATGAAGTAGCTCCACACATCTACTATCCCTGAAACTGGATGTTACAGGGATAAAAGCAATTAGTGAGAAGTAGACTAATATTCAGAGCTGGAATGTGAGAACAAGTTGTTCAGGAAAGCTAAAAATTAAAGTAATGGTATTGTATATTAATTATACTGGAGGTTTTGAGGAATTTTTTTTAAAAAGAGCATAAATTACAGCTTTGCTTTGAATCAAAATAATGTAAGGATCATAAAAGTTACACAAAGAGAGTGAGTGGTATCCTGCTATGGATTTTAGGTGTAATGTTCTGCTAAATGTAAGTAATAATAGAGAAATGTGTTTTTGTAGGATTTATCTATTTATTGGATACAAAACAGAGAAGCTGCCAGACTTGTTAATTTAATAATGACTAGATCACTAAGATGTGATGGGTGTGAGACTTCAGGATTGTAGTAAGTGACGATGACTCGAGAGAGGAAATCATCACCAAAACTGACTTTAGCTGTAGCGATCACAGATTGATAAAACCTATATTCAAATTTTAAAAACTATGCTAGAAAAGTGAAGTTTTCAATTTTAAAGTAGTAGACTGAGAAATGGACACTGCTAGGTAGCAAGTAAATTGGACAGAAGAACACAGGAGGTTCATGTAGAGGAAGCAGGGCATTTATTTAAATCAAAGGTCCAAAACTATAAGGTCTTTGCAACCCAAACAAAAGGGGAAAAATTTAAGAAAGTTTAAGTGTATCTCTATCCAAAAGGGAATTGGCAGCAGCCTTAAAAACTGGTCGAGAAAAAGAGACACTAAGGGGAAGCAGAAATTGTAGGAATAAAGTGAGAATTGTGAGAACTCATGCTGAATGAAACCTCCCAGAAGAAATAAAAACAAATAATAAATATTCTATAGCCACAGCTACAGTAATATCAGGAAAAGAAGTGGAACTACAATGCACTGAGGATAGAGATAGTATGAATATGGTCCCAAAACTGAGTTAATGCCTTTGCCTTGTTTTTTTTTGAGCTGATAAGATACAGAGGAAGGCAGGTATGTCAGAATGTCTGCCATGGAAATGAGACAGATGCAGAAGTGAGATATATCACTAATCAGAAATAACCTGGTAGTCATTTAGCAAGGAGGTAGATGCTCTGTCTGTTGGATTTGAGTATAAAGACTGGATAATTTTCTTAAACCAACTGTTATAAGTCATGACTAGAGTTTTTCAAGTGATCCGAAGCCACAGTAAGATTGCAGTATTGCTGTCAAAGTTTGACTGATAAAGCTGAAATTTCTTTCTACCATCTTTCAGCCCAGGCCAGATTCACAAAACCATCAAGACAATTGTTTTCGCTGTAGTAATTGTGGTTGTTTGATATGTTATAATCAGTGTGAATTCCATGATTCATTTTCCATTCTTTGGCAGTGCTGGCTGTGGCAGCTGCCCTGTCACAGCATCAGGAAGAGCTGCAGCTCCTCCAGGGATGAGGAACCTGCAGTTCCATCTGGGTTCCTGGTGTTTATTCAGGGTTTTAACTGGCTCCTCAGGCTGCAGGGATACACAGCCAGCACTGCCAGCACCAGGAAGGGGCAGGAACCTGGGAATGGGAGGGCAGAACCATCTCTTGCCACAAGAGCCTGTCTTGTGTCAGCTTAAGCTGATTGTGAAACCACATGATAAGCTAAAGCTCAACCTGCACTTGACCATGTCCCAGGAAAAGAAATTGGAGCTGTCTTTCTTAAAAGGTCAAAATCTGGTGGATGTGTTCTAGTGGCCTCTGTTGCCTGGATGAAAAATGAGTTTGTGCTCTGTCTGCACTGCTGTTAAACTGCAGAAGAAGAAAGAACACCCATTTCAGGACTTCTTTCTCAGAAAAGCCAGCTCTGGGGAGCTCGAGAGCCTTGTAAGTACTGCTGTCTCATCCAGATTCTGCACTGAAGGCTGCTAAAGCAAGGAGGGTTGTCTTTAAAAAACTTCTACGCCTCATAGGGACAGATCTTCCATAAAGTTGGGTGCCAGAATTGAAAGTTCCCTCTAAAATTACCATCTTGGGGAACTTCCTCTTCACAGGCACCTGGGTAAGGCTCGTGGACTATCAGTTTAGCAGCTGTGATATGCAGCAGCCAGGTTTTCACTGAGTTATTTATCAATAAAAATAGTTCAGGAAATTAGGAGTGGGTTTGAAGGTTCTCTGTGAAAGTGCTAGATTTTTTTTCTAGATATGCTGGCAGACACAGTCTAAGGCTGCACTGCAATTCTGAGTGCTCAGAGCTGAGACATGAGCAGGACTAGCAATTGCCAATTTTTACCTCTGGTGCCAAAGTGATAAAATTAAGATGGAAAGCTTAAGTACAAGAAGGGCTAAAACATTGATGGGAAAGGTAATATAAAATATTTATAGGACTGCTTGTGACTTTATCAAACATGTTGAGAGAAAGGACTTCTTTAAAAGCATTGCTTATCGATCCTAGTGAGGAGTTCTGTGATTCTAGACAGTTGGGATGTTGGAGAAAATATGTGTGGGAAAGTCTAAATATATTGCCAGTATCTTTTTTTTAAACAAGGCCAGTGTGAGTGGTAAGGCTTCCTGTGTGCTGGAATTCACATTGATTATTATTACCACACCATTCTTATAATGGAAAATCAAAGGGACGTAATTTTTGTGACCACACACAACTGTATTCACCAAGAGTTTGTATTTTTAGCTTGTTTTCCAGTTGTGGTCACATGTATGCAATGACAAGAAAGGTGTACATTCAGAAAGCTTCAATTTGCTGATGACAAAAAACTCTCATTTTCATCTCATTTGGTTTGCTTGAATTCTCAATTTCTGTTTTGGTAGCTGCAAGAGAATAGAGCAGAGATTAGAAAGGTTGCTGATGTGGAGCCAGGCCAGGCAAAGGTGATGTGCTGATTCAGGAAACAAGTACTGGAATGGAAGGAGTGTGGTATTATCCCTTTTGACTGAAGGTTTAAGGCTGTGCTTTGGAAATTAATTTGCAGCCTGAGGTTTGATTATTCCCAGCTGTAATTAAAAAAAGCAGGTAGTACCTATTGCCAAGTTAAATTTTTTTCCCACTCTCTTGCAGTGAGAGGTAGCTACTGTTTCTTTTGGATAAAAGTTTGCTCACTTTGGGATACTTCAGGCTACATCTTAAATGCTGCAGAAATTACAGCCAGTGCAGAATTTGGCAGCTTGCATATTAAGTGAGTTATTCATGTGTTAGCATCATGAAATGTCATTCACTGGTATAATTGCCTTTTTCAAGATTACTTTTAAGAACCAAATCCTGATATCCAGAGCTCTGCAAGGACTGTCTCCTCCCTGTGAAGTACTGCAAGTCAGAGTTTCTTAGTTTTCTGAAGATGTTCTATAACCAGAAGAAAAAAAAAAAATAGGAAGGAATGTGGAGTCCAGAAGTGCTGTAGTGGTAGACACAGTTTATGATGAAAAGGACAGTGTTGGGGCCAGGGCATCAAGCCCATTGAATCGGTGGTTTGGTGTGTTGTACTCCTAATTACTTTTT
The DNA here is from genome assembly GCA_013398615.1 of Brachypodius melanocephalos. Lineage (NCBI taxonomy): Eukaryota > Metazoa > Chordata > Aves > Passeriformes > Pycnonotidae > Brachypodius > Brachypodius melanocephalos. The sequence continues at coordinate 864,060 of VZSR01001863.1, forward strand.
AATTGTTTGTTGGGTGTGACCCATCATTCTGCTAAAGCAATGAAATTACCGAATGCCATGTCCCAATAATTTTATGTTCCAAGCTGTTGCCTGTCTGTCTAGCTCTCATAACACTTCAGTACTGTATCCCAATCTCTCTGCCTGTGACTTCTTTCTGTTGTTGTCACATCGTGGGAGGGTTTTCAATTCATAGGCAAATAATACAGTTCTTATTGTGATGGTGATTCACCAGGGTAAGTCTGGCAAATGGCTCTGATAGGAAAGCATCAAAAGTTTTTAGCAGCATTTTCTGTAGGCCTGGAGTAAATGCAGTAGACAAAAATCAGACAACTGAAACAAGTCCTGTAGGAGTGGCAGCTCTGTCGTTCTGTGGTGATGGATGCACTCAGCATCAGTAACCAGTTCATGAAACAGGAGAATCTTTCCTTGTGTACTAAGGCACACCAGCCATAATTACAGTTCATCTTAAAATGCCAGGATGAAAATGCTCAATCATCCTTCATGCAAGTGCAACAGTCTCTGTTGAAGGAACTGACTGGATTGCTATGAGGTTTCAGCTAACTGAGCTCTTTCAGAAATAGCAGATAGGAAGAAATTTCATAATTTGAAATAAAATTTGATAGAACAATATATATATATATATATAACATTTCTTTATGGGATAAGTGATCTTCCTGACATATGTAAGCATATTCTTCCAATGAATATGTATAGTTTACATGTTCTGAAGCATCATTAATTCAGCACTGTTTACAGCCTGTTATTCTTTCTAATTATACAACTGATAAATATTCTAGTGCTATGACCCTGGGAACAGTACTGCAAAGTACAAAACTGCTTTTTAAAGTTCACCTCCTCTTGTGTTTTACCAGGATTCTTCTCCTTTACAAGGAAAGGGCTGTGAAGGAATTCTGTAGTCTTCTGAGTGCCATATAGAAACCCATTTGAAGACAGCTTGATTTTATTTGCATTAGTGATTACTAATAGTGTAATAGTACAGTATTGCCCAGTTGTCTTCCCCAAATCAGACATTTCTACTCAAGAGTTGAAGGAGACACGAATTTGCACACTTTTTTTGTGTGTGTTGTCAAATCTCTATGCTCTCCTGGCCTGTAACTATTCTGTAGTCATCTATTTTAAGAAGGCAACCCTATCTTTCTTTGCATTATTTTTTGAAGACTGCAAACACAGAAAATAATGTTGATATTGATCTAGAGATTATATCCACCCTTGTCTCTTAAGAATTAAACTTATTGGTCTTGATACTACTCCAGTATGTATCGATCATGATCCACATTCAGTGAAAGGCTTCCGCATAAATAGAAGGAAAAAAAAAATCTCCCTTTTTTGTCCAATTTAGAGTAAAACTTGAACCTATTTTCAGTAGATTTTTCTACACTGTTGCCATTTCAGGTTTCCTTTGGTAGTGTTTGGTCTGTTACAGAGTCTGCTTGCCTCTTGTGAGCCTCTGTACAGCTCAGGCTGCAGAACCTGCTCCAGTGGAGAGATAAATGAGCAGTTTGCCCCTGCTGAGCTGATATTGGCACAGCTACACTAGTACCAGCATCTGAAATAGCTGAATTAGCTTAAGCGAGCTGTGTCTGTTCAGTGGCTCTGGTCCTAGCCAGCATTCAAAAAGATCAGCATCCTTGGGTTGTGCAGCACATTTTACCAGCTGATGAGAGCATTTCAGGACCTCCAATGTTGTGAACTGAGGAGAAGCATTTTGCTGAAGAAAAGCCTGCAGCAGTGCTTGAGCCTTCAGGACTGACTCCTGATGGATAAGTCTGTTCACCTGCTGCCACCAGCATTGGCAGCAGCCCATTTTCTCCTTCTTGCCACATCACCTGTCTCACAGCATATTCCTCTGGCCTCCCTGGGGAGAAAGCTCTCAGGAAGGGAAATAAGTCACTTTTGGAGTGCTCTTCAGTCAGCAGCCTTGTCTTTTGCTTGGTAGTATGCCCTTTTTATGGTCTTGGCATCATTTAGCAGTTGCAAGCTGTGCTGAGAACAGCAGCTTGCCACTACAGACACGTCCCTTCCAGCAGAGCTGACAGTGACACCCGCACTTCTCTCACACGGAGCAGTTTACATTTAGCTTGCTAAAGTAAAAAATGCAGCTACAATGCACTTATCAGAGGGTGTTTTTCTTATTTTTGTTCAAACGTCACCTCGTTTCGGTTCCAGAAAACAATCAGAAAGGCACAATGGCTTTCACCCTGCTTCTTGCCCAACACCCTCATCTCACAGAATGGCACCAAAGTTTTGGCCAGTTGGAAGTTCTTTTCTAAGACATGGTGGCAGAGATATTTCAGCAAGAAGAAAAGTAATGGGCTGCTATCCATATCTCATTTTCCTGGCCTTGGGGTTTTCACTTAAGAAGCAGAGATGGGCAGCAAAGGATTTGATTGCAGAAGGTATACGGCTTACATGCTATTTGAGGCACCCCCAATTTCCATACCAGAGTAATGGCTCCATAGATAGAGTTACGGAGATATTCTTGGCTCTGGTCCTGAATCATCAGCGAGGATTGTGGGCTTACTATTAAAAGAGTAAGTGTTTCTTTATAATCAAAACAGATTACTCTAAAGAAAGTGAAAATGACCAGAGCTCCAAGCCAGCCTGTCTTTCCCAGGATACCGATAGCTGGAAAAAAGCAGAGGTCATGGATCATGTTCTGTCACTTCACCCTATTGGTATTTTTCATGTTTCAGGCAGACATCCAAAATTGGATACTTTTCCATAAAGCAAAAGCAGCAGAAACAAAATGGCAATAATAACATGCCCATTCTCCATCGTTCCCACACCTACAATCTTGACACTACATCTGGGACTCTGATGTGCACCTTTTCCTTTCTTCTACTCTTTGCCTCCATTAAGTCACCAGAGTATTTGTATTTCTTCATAGAACAAATGTATTTGGAATACTGTATGATTATCCTAAAGTATCTAAAATAAATGTGCTTTACTTTATGGTATTACATTTTGAAAGGGAAGCAATAATGTTTTTCTAGATATGATCTAGGCAGGATCCAAGTACTCTCTACACTGGATCTGTAAGATTTTTGACATGCTCTCAGTTGATTTAAAGCAAGCTAACTCTCTTGGACTGTACAAGAAACACCTGTGTAAACCCAGAGAGAAATTGTATAGAAAATTGGTTGTGTAAGTCCACTGTCCTGTCAGATGGTGAACAATTTTGTCTATTGAAATGCACCGTTTCCTCTTGAAATACATGATTTTGCACATTTTTGAGACAATGGCTTCAATAGGGGTCCTGATGTTAAATTTGATATTGAGTGCTGCAGCAGAACTTTAAATGCATTTGCAACTTTAGTTTTAGATGAAATGTAGATAAGAAATGTGAAGTATTTGATTTGTCTTTGATCATCACTGCTGCATGATGCCTTCTTTCACACCACCACACCTTTAGGACCTCATTGCGTTCCTTCTTTGCAAGGTGAGGAGAGGTGAGGCGAGCCAGCACTACTGGGCAATAAGGCCAAGGTTTTCTTTGAAATCCTGTTGCACATCACCAGCAAAAGATGAGAATTAAGGTTGTAGGACAGAAAAGGTGGCTTTCCCTAACATAATCCTTTTGCTTCCTATGAGAACTTCTGTTTTACAGTTAGGGTGATTATCTTTGTCTCCTTTCTTCCCAGTATGTGTAAAATGTTTCTGAATTCTATTTGTAAGAGTTTCCTGCTACAGGGAGAGAGTATGGGGAAATGTTCAGCCAAAGTAATAATGAATGGTAGTTGTTAAAAACTGAGAAGGTGAATGCAGAAGAACAACATAATGTGTTTTTCTTACCCTGTAAAAGGCAATTTGGTATCAGCACAGTTGTTTAAGGAGAGGTGTGTGTGTCTTGACTTACTGTTCCACCAACAGACGTGTAGCCCAGACAAAAATATTTATTACTACCTTTCAGAGTTGCACACTGGTACAGCATTGATGGTATATTCAAATCTTTGTAGAGGAGTCCTCTAAGTTTTGCGGTATTTTTATTATTTGCAAATAACGTAATTTGTTTGGGTTTTTTTCAGACAAGAAGCCCTTCTTGCTGCCATTAGTGAAAAAGATGCCAATATTGCTCTGCTAGAGCTTTCATCCTCTAAGAAGAAGACTCAGGATGAAGTGGCTGCACTGAAACGAGAGAAGGACCGTCTTGTGCAACAGCTCAAGCAGCAGGTGGGTACCACAGGGCTAGGAAAATCCAGTGTGGGATTATTATCTTGATGTATGGAACTAATAATGTATAACCCAGTGTATGTTAGAACAGAAAGTGCAGAAATAACAATTTCAAACTAGCTGCTGGACTCAGCACTGAGGGAAGTTGCTTTGTGTCACTGCCTGAGTAGTGAATGTGTGATAGGATGTATAGGAAGTCGTGAATGAAGAGGATATTGGTTGTTGTCCTCTACAGGCACAAAAGTCACAGATGCAGGGAAAAGTAGTGCTACTTCTCTTGGGGAGTTGTGTTTGCCTTGCTTTGGAAGAAGCCTATTTGGAAGAAACTTCTAGCTCTAGCTCCTGAAATATGAATGTTGCACCACACAGTCATCCCTGTGATTTCTGATTGTAGCAGGAGCATCATGTACCAGCTTCTAGAACAGACTCTGGGAGGTCTCATGCTTGTGAGGACATTGATCCCTTCCTATTTCTGGCCTCTCCCATTTCTAAGATCTTTCTGTGTTGGCATAACAATTAGAAAAATGTGTTTCTTTTCAAGCATTTAATATTATGTTTCAGTACTGGATGCAATGTGAAAAGTATATTGCCAGTAAAACACAGAGGGAGCAAAAGGCATCCCTGGCAATAAGAGATTTAGGATCTGAAAAAGTCTGTGTAGATTTTTCAGTTCAGCACTTCTGGTGGGTTTTTCTGAGCTATTCCCTTGCCACATTCCTTGTAATAGCACAAATGCTGCTGCCAATCCAGTATCAACTTCTTCAGTGCCACCATTTCCATCTTCATAAAGTTTTATGTGCAACATTTCATCTGTCAGCCAGATGATTTCTGTTGCTGTCAGAGAATGTAAGACAAAACCAGGGCATTGTGATAAGGGATTTCTGTGCTTCTTCCTTAGCAAACACAAGTAGGTTATTTGCCATGTTGTTTAAGAGAATTATTTATGGTTTAATTTAAGAACAGTACTTTTAGAGGGTTTTATGTACCAGCTTCAGAATGAGCAAGGAGTATGGATTACAGTCTTGTATTATTTACTTTTGAGCAACAGTCGTAATTGCTGTCACTGGTCAGGCAGGTGATCTGCTAAACCAGGAATCAGAAGTGCTCACAGCAATGTCAAGTACTTGTTTTGTTTCTGTAATTGTTGATGCAGTAGCTGTAATTTATGGTACCACTCACTCCAAGAGAAATTTACACTTCTTAGTTCTTGTTGTCCTAAGCCTAAATTCAGGTGCTTTTATGCCCCTTTGCCCTTCACAGTTTCCTTCTGATTATCTTTTGTGAGTAACTGGAGCAATCTGTAGTATTTTGAGATGAGTTTTTTTCTGCTGAAAATTTGTGTATACTTAATTAACATACTAACGTTGTGCTTATCTGTAATGACTTAGGTTTCAGGTAATTTTTTTTTAAAAACATTGTGGTTCCTGTCATTGTCTTTCAGTGCTGGTAAGTCTTACAGTGTCATAGACTCTTCTAAAAAGACATGGCCATTTCCCTTAAGGATGCCAGTTCTAGGTGCTTTTCTGTGGATGTGTAGGATACTTAATTTCCCAAATAAACAAAAATAGCAAAGGAGATTAATTTGAAATTGTTCTTGGTCTGCAGTGAGACCAGTTATGATCTGAGGTTGGAGCAATAGTCCTTTTTCAAATAATTCATTGGATTGTTGAAATGCCTTTGAACATTCTGGTTCCAAAACTGCCATCAGCTATAAAGACTTGTCACTGTTTAAGATTGTTTAAGATTTTAATCTTAAAAATAATGAAGAAAGCAGAAAGCAATCTCCTCAACACATCTGTGCTATGGATAGTATAAATAAAAGTTTTATGTGTAGTATAAGTATAAAATCACAGGTATTCTTCAGTACATCCACAATCCCCAAGGCAGAATAAGTGTTTATGTATAAACAATCTAAACTATATTTAAAACACTCCTGAGAAATATTTATATGACCAAACAGAGATTGAACACATGCTCCTAAATTCTGTCCTGTGTTTTAAGGATGTGTCATCTTGTATCCATTTTTTTTGTGTGTGTTCAGCTTTCAACACATTGATAAAAAAACTCCTTGTTGCTTATTTTAGGGAGTATTACTCACTACCTCTATGAGTTGCAGAGAATCTAAAATTCAATTTTTTTCTCTGCCAGTAGTTTTGGTGTGTACTTTTTCTGAATAAATTCAAATCACACCAACTTTGACAGCTCCAGAAATAGGAGATGGGTCAGAAGAGATGGCTGTGAGATTTTACAGGATCCTCATTACTGATGTAGTCAAGGGGAATCTCATTTTTCTACATGCTTTGCAAATATTCTGTGTACTTGGCCCTTGCACTGCTCTTCAGTTGTTCCAGGTCACCAGTCTCATGCATTCCAACAGAACAACTCTGCTGCTTCCTCAGTTTAAGCCTTCTCTACATGGACCCTTTTCTGCATCTTGAGAACAAGGGTCTATCTGTGTTTGCCAGCTCCACAGAATCCCGTGTCCCCTTTCAGGGACTTCATAAAAGTTTAGCTGTAATTCTTAAATGTACAGTAGAAATTGGCAATGGAAAATCTTTCAGACTTGCAGATGTATGGAACACAGCTGTTCAAGGAAGACAGGTGATGCCACAAATTGAGATATCGTGGAAGGCTTTGAAAAGCAGTTGTGGAACCCAAAAAGGTTTTTCAACCCTTCTGATTCAGAGCTGAGATCCTGACCTCAGTCATTCGTGTTTCAGAGCTGTTGAGCTCCCTGATAAGTATTTGATGTTTCAGTCCATCTCATTCCTAGGAAATGCTTGGGCTTTGTGGTGGGAAAGCAGCTCTTTCAGTTGGTGGTCAGACACCGCTGAGTAAGAGATTCCCGTTTCCGTGTGCGTAGGATGCACACAGAAATGCTGAGCAATATGGGAAGGGGTGCTCTGCGGCAAGAGTTGTGCATGCTGTGCTCCCAGCATTGCTGAATCTCACTGGGGCTGGGAAGAGCTTCTGACAGAGGGCTTTAGGAAAGCAGTTTCCTGACTGTGCTGCAATGTGGATCCAAGCATGTAGAACGGGATTTGGATCGTGACTTCTCCTTGCTTGTGCTGGTTACCATTGGCTGACTTGCTGTTAATTGACCTTTCTTAAGAGTGTAGAAATGTAAAACACTCAAAACAAAAACTCCTTCCAGTGCTTTCCTGTGATGTTTATTTATTTAAAAATGTCAGTGAAGACACACAGGTTCATCAAGGGAAAGGTATCCAAAATCTGGAGGGCTCTGCTGTCATTCCTTGTGCTCTCTCCTTTCCCAGCACTGTCATGTTCCTGGTGGCTCTCAAGGGAAGGGTACTGCTGCACAAGAGAGGGAAGGAGTCCTGCCAAAGACATTTCAGTTCTTTAATTTCTCTGAGTATGTACATTAAAGTTTGGACAAAGAGAAGCATTTTGGAAAGAGGATATGGCATCAATGTTGTTTTAATTTAGAGTTTCTAGGCTCTGAATTGCAGGAATGTGCCTCAATATAAGAGCCCATTTCCTAATGAGGCGCTGGGCATTGAGCAGGCTCTCCAGTAAATGCAGCTGCCTGTTTCATATTGCTTGTCAGTTTGGATGAGGGATTTCCTCTATCATCAGACAGGCAGGGCCATTGCAGGGCGAGGGTCACCAGTGAATGTGGTCCCAATTTATTCCTCCCAGGGCACTGTGTCTCCATGGGGAGCTCACAGAGGCTGCTGCTCTGGAGGGGCCGGGCTGATGCAAGAGCAGCGAGCTGCAGTTGTGTAACCAGGTCCAGATGTGGCATGGGGAGGGCCCTGCTGGGTGTCACACCGGGCTGACAGGGACCCAGGGAGCCTAGACTGCTTGGTGAATGGAGCACAGCCACTGGTCAGCTGTTAGGAAATAGCCTGCTTGCCATTGATCCCTTTCCTTGTCAAGATAAGTTTTAATATCAGCTTCTATTTATTGTCACAGAGCGAAGCACCGCTCCACAGTTTTGAGTGGTGAAGGGAAGGCAGATCTGAAGGGGCTGAGGTTTTCCTGTCTGTGGGCTTTGAGTCTTAAACAGATGGGATTTTCTGCTAGGAGCTGTTTGTAGCAAAGACTGTCATTTTCTGTATTTGTACAGTGTGTGGCAGAGTGGGTGCCTGACTTGACCAGCATCTCTGTCACTGCCATGCCAGAAATGTGAAGTAATAGTGTTAAAGTTCTTAGGAGGCTCTGAACAGTATTAATGTTTTCTGACTGCTTGGAGTATTATTCAAATTAATTGTTTGTAAACAGCCATATTCATTTGTATTATATATAATATTTCATAATTATTATTATAGCAGAAGTTAATTCGCTTGACTCAGTGTTACTGATGACATTTTCATTTGAAATTGTGTGACTTCAGGTTAGATTAATACTACATATGTTTTATTATGCTGCCTATGACTAACTAAAAGTTATTTTCAGATCAGTTCTTCAGTCTTTTAAGAAGATGTTGAGTTTTCATTCTATACTTCAGCATGCTCAGATTTCATAAACATACATTTTCTTTTGTCATGCGAACTGTTAATGAGAAGTAGTGAATAGTGTGGCCTCAGGAGAGAGCTCCCTGCAACTGAGTTGATTCATCCAGTTAGACCTGAAATCTGTTCTTAAAGACTTTTAAGTGAAGGAGACCTTCAGTCCTGGGAAGTCTTTTTTATACCTTATCTGTCCTTATCATTCATTATATGTAATATCCCTTACTGCAATTTAAGCTCATGACTATTTTTTCCTATTACGGGCATAGAAAAAAAAATATATTTACTACCTGTAATGTTCTTGCTGTAGAACATCTTTCTGTTCACTCAAAAAGAGCTCCTTTCTATTTTAATAAAGGGAGATAAGAAGCCCCACGCTCTTGTAAGTGTGGGGTTTGTAGTCAGCCTTGCCATCCAGAGGAAGCTTTAATACTTCTTGTTCCCTTCTGCTTCTATATCGTCATCAAGATTGTGCCTTCCTCTGTGGGCCAGCATGAATTTGAGGGGCTGTTATTTAACATTCCCACAAATGGAGAGGAATTATTTGGCAATGGTCAAATAATTAATAATTGCCTGGTAATAATAGTATTTATGCAATATTGCATATATGTTTCAAGCAAGTACCAAAGCTGTTTTTTCTGGGCTGCTTTGTGCCTCTTCCCTGTGAGATTTTGACTGGCTTTCTTTATGAGGCCAAATTACTGCAAAGACCGATTTCACAAGTAAATGTGGTTCGTGGGATCATGAGAAAAAGGAAAGAATTGTAGATTCCAGAGTAGCTTCTCACCCCCAAAATTATATTTTTCCACTGTTACTTGTTTCCCTGGAAACCCTGCACACTGACACCTGACACTCCTCTGCTGTGAACTTTTCCAAGCTGAAGTTCCACTGGTTGGAGTCATTTCTGTTTATTACCAGAGAATGTAAAACAGGTCAAAGGAGACTGACAGGCAGATGTTTTCCTCTTGCTGCTGTGGAGCTGTATCAGCATGACCACACTTCTGGCAGTTTTAGTTACCACCCTGCCCAATGAAATAATGCAGATTGTGAGGGCGTGCAGTTAGTCTTTACCTTAGCTGCCCTGATTTGATTTGAAACCATGTCTGATGAGAGTGATTACCCTGTTAGCAAGAGAATTTCTTCTTCAGATGACGTGCATCCAGTCGCTGCAGGTAATTGGTAAATGTGGTGCTGTTTTGTGACAGAACCCCTGGTGTTCTCTGAAAGGTTCCAGCAGTCTGGAGCTCAGTGAGGGGAGGCATCTCTCAAATCACTGTCAGAAGGGAACTTAGGAAGTCTAGGAATATGTATGTAAGTTGTCTGAGTGTGGTGGTGGTGGCTTCTTTATAGCTGAGGAAGAAAATTAATATTTGAATTGAGTGATGAGATGCAGGGCACTTGCATCCATCTTTGTTCATTCATCTCGTAACCACGGTGCCCATAGAGTGCAAATAGATGTAAAAGATGGGGAAAGAAAACTTTTGTGATAGCAAAGTTAAGAACTGGCAGAGGAGTTTGAAGGTGCCGTGTCAGAGGTTTCTTCATGAGCTGAGTAGAACAGAAGGTCCTCTGAGTTCTGGTGTTCTCTGATGCCAGGTTCACCAGTCTGAAGCAGGAACAAACAGATTAATGTACTTTGCCAAATATTTTTCAAGGAATAGTGAAGCATTTCAAGAACTATTGTCGCTTGTGGTGGACTTGTTACATATGCAGTGCAGTCACCTATCCCCTGCATGGTCTGTAGAGTCAAAGCAAAGTCACCTTTTTTCAGGTTCTTGTACCACCAGCATCTGGAGGGTCACTTGCAGCTTTTCAATCACTGGCTTTAGTACACCAAAGTGCCAAAATATGTCCTTCTTACAGTGTATTCTTAGCTGTGCTGGCAGTGTAGCTGGCATAGACGTGAGCAGGCAGAAGTGGGGGAAATCATTCTGTATACTTCCTGTACAGGAAGCTGTTGGACTAGAAACAGAAGAAACTTCTAGCTGAAGTGGATCTATATGCACTAATTGGCTCTCATCAAGCATTGCCAGCTGTCAAATTTGAGCAGCGTGGCTTTTGTCGAAGGCCTGTAATGCACCCAGATTATCAATCACAGCCCTGCTTGTTTTGCCAGGCTTTGCTCCTCAGTAATTGTTTCTGTCAAGGGGGAAGTCTCTGCCAGGAGCAGACCCCAGCACCCTGACAGCAGCGAGCAGGCACAGAATGCAAGGCTTTGTCATGCCCTTGAGCACTGCTTCCTGCAGCACAGCACTAGGAACCCTCACAGATTAAAAGAAAGCTCCTTCTCCCTGCCATGTGTTCCAGACCTTTTTCCCATCATTTTTAATCATCTATTAGCACAGCAACAGCACTCAGTGCAGCGTCAGCAGTCTTTGCTGGGGCAGCATTTCATCTTCCCCTGGTATTACTTACAATCTTTTCCCTCTCCCTCTTCCCTTACCTTCACCCTTTGCCTCTTCCATGACTAAATAAAAATGCTGCTGCAAACAGCCCTGGCTGCTTTCTGTTCATACCTTCAGCCATGCCACAGCCTGCAGCTTTTAGGGTAGAGCTCTGTAGGTTTGCTGGAAGAGAAAGGTGCTTTGCCTCACTGAGAGATTTATAGAGGTGTTGGTGGTACTCAGGTGACAATGCAGTACTTGGTACCCTTTCTTTCTAGACATTTGTAACATTTTAAAAAATACTGCAAGGACTAATATTTCCCAAGTTTGAACTCAGATTTCAAAAACCTGTTTCACTCCATTAGAAATATTCCTCTCTTTATTTAATATACTAAGATTTTCATGTTTTAGTTTCACAGCTTTTTAATTGACTAAAAATTGACACAAATAAATTTAAATTAATTGGGTAATTGCCAATTTAATGCCACATATACAGTAGCTCTCCTTCAAGGTTGTGAACTCCTACAGGAAGTTATTTAAGCAAAGTTGTCTCTCTCTAGAAAATTAGGATTGCTGGACAAGTCTAGGTTAGCAGCTGAGAGACCCTGTATCCTATTCCTGACCTTGATGGTGTTGGATATCAGGAAGGATTGTTAGGCCTGCCCTGGGAGGACCAGGCTTGTTGCACTGTTAAAGAGGTGAGAATGCTCACTGGGCTTGGGCTTCCTCAGGAGACTGCACTAGAAGATCTAATTTGGGCCTGGAAAATAATCATTCCTCAGTCTGTGAGTAGTACTGCTGGACATTGGTGCAATGTAAAAATAGTTACTGTCATTTGACATCACGGTTTTGTACCATGTGGTGGTTTCCTGTAGTTACTGTGGCCCAAACCACTGGTCTGATACACAGTGGTTTTCAGTGAAATAAAGAGAATATATTAGAACAGCTCTCTATGATACATACATTCAGCAGAGTATTTATGGAACTTACTCTGTCTCTTTGCTACAAATATTATGTTGAACATAGTTCCTGACAGTATTTTTCTTAGCTGACGAGTCATGAGATAGATGGAGAATGTCAGAATGTGGTTTAGAACAGCTCAGGGCTGCCCATGGTTGTTCATTCAAGGAATGCAATTATGGGTACATCTTCTTTTGCTTAACTTCCCTGGTTTGTGGAGTAGCTGGGAAGGACCCATGCACAACTGCTCCTGATGGCTGTCCAGTGGTAGGATGTGCCTCAGGGGTAAAATATTTGAGACTTTCCAGCCATGGGTCCTTGTGGCTGGGCTGGTTTGGCATCACTCTGGGTGTTTGAATTGATGATGTCTGAAGGATGACCAGAAAATACACTGAGTTTGTGATTACATTTAAATTGTGTCATTTAGACTCGTTGTTTAGGGAACTCTGAAGTGTTAGTGACAGGGAGAATTCCACTTAAACACACAAAAAGTCTTGATGAGATAAATCCACAAATACTTTTTTTTTTTTTTTGGTGAAAAAACAGAAATTTCATACCAAAATTTTAGATTCAGAAAGAATTTGAATTACTTGCTTGAACTTGATGAAGGTGGGTGTGTAAGCATCCTTACAGGTGTTTCATTGATTGGATGCAGGTTTTTCTGTACTAGATGGTTCCTGTTCATCTGGGCTGTTTTACCTGGCAGTGATATCTGACAAATTGTCTAGGAGACACACGTGTCCCTTTACCAAATCTCCATTCCCAATGTGCTAACTCAGTACATTATGCTTATCTCTTCCTGTATTTAATGGAATTATTCCTCAGGGAACATGTAATACACTGAGATGGTTTCATTCTAAACTACAAAGGAAAATTTTATTTGTGGTTCCTTGTCTTTGGATGAAAAGCCTAATGAACCTGTGACATTAGCTATCTTATATCACACATTGATAACCATTTAAACCATAGTGGCAGAAAGCTGAAAGGTGTTTTTCCAGCTGTAGTATTGGTCTTAATTTGTGTAAAACCTGTAACTGGTGAGGTGATAGATGATTCAAGGTGTGTTCCAAAAACATGTGAGGAGAAGGTGAAGGCAGAGATACGGAGTGACTAATTGGGTTCATAAACTGAATATGTAGAAGGTTCCAAGTAGATTGCAGATTAACAGTTGTATGACTTAATGTGTTAGGGATGTGTTCTTTACTTGGAGGAGGAATGAGTGATGGAAAGAATTGTACACCTAGAATATGTCATGAAAATTAATGATCTATAAGATAGAATATATTGCATATTTGTGATTTTGCTGTGTTATTTTGGGAGTAACATAATAAATCACTGCACTTTTTTTCTTGAAAAGAGAGAAATGCATAGTCTGCAAAAGAGAATTTTAATCCCCACCATCTTGAAAATTGATAATGGAAAAAATTTAGTCTTAACTGCATGGAATGAACTTCAGCTTCAGCAAATAGTGAACTGTTGATGATCTCGGGTATTTTTGAGCTTATGCACTGAAATATCTCTGTCTACAGATTTTTTTTCCTCGTCCACTGTATTAAGCTTGTTAAATTCTGAAAATAATTTCCTTTTTTGGAACTGTCAGATTGGGCCTAGTCCAGCACACCATATCTCAGGCATATGAATAGGTAGGGCAGGGGAAAATATTTGTTTCATCTTGCAGTTGGAAATCTAAGATGCTGTCAATTAGGACTAGTTTCTTGATAATATTCTTGATTAATTTACATACCACTTTGTGGAAATTGATAGGACAGTGTAGCAGGTTTGTCAAAATGAGACACAGATTTATGAAATTAGACATCAGTTACTTGTGATAGCTTTTGCAAATGGAGGGGTGCTGGTGGCTGCAGATTCCCCTTAGTTCTATTAAATTAATGATATTATGTTCTGAAGAATCCAAATGTTGAAAAAATTACTATTCATGTTTAGGTGCAGAAGAAATTATGTATTTACTCCTTGATAAGTACATGCTGTTTTCTACAGCCCTTTTCTAAGCTGAAGAAATACTCACAACCAAAGAAAAGGTGCGCAGATTTTCCCTAGATTTTCACAAATGCCACTTGATATTTGTGAATGCAGGGAGAGGATGGAGATTTTTCTGCTGTCTCCTAACTTGGAAGCTGTGAGGAGTCTGGAAACAGCTGCCAGCTCCAAAAGGCTCCAAAAGATGAGAAAGTTGATACTGATGGAGGTTGTGCTTCCAGTCTCTCCCTGAATGGGAGTCTGGAGACAGTGCTGTCAAACATGAGTTAGTGGTTTTGGCAGATCATCTTTAGGGCAGTTGTGTTCAGCTGTCCCTGAGCAGACCTGGATGGAACACAAAATAAAGGCACAGTTTCTGTGTGTGCCCTTTTTTGCCTTGAAAATGTTACCAAAGGTTTGGGGTCTTTGCAGTAGCAAGAAGCGCTTTTAGGGATTAGTCCAAGATTTTGCATGAAGACAAAATAAGTCTCAAACTCAGGTACCAAAAGATTGCTGTCTGATTTTACCTGGTATAATCAAACATTTATCATGTGGATATAAGAAAAATTTGCTGGTTGTCTACCCTCAATTTCAAATACAAGTCATTTACCTTTGCAATTACACGTTGTAGAATCGTAGATGATCAATAGTTTGGGTGAATGTTAGCCTCTAAACTTTTGTAAACCTCTATTCCCCAAATATGTGTTAAACTCTCATCCCAGGATTGGTGTCTGGAGGAAGCAGTGGTCTTTTATGTTAAATACAGCCCTGGTTAAGGGGTAGCCATTTTATTAGAGGTTTTGTTCTCTTTATTTGAGTGCAATTTTACAGTCACAGAACCCAGTTCTTTGTTCTCTATTTGTTTACCACCAATGCCTGTCTGTCTTAGTGTGAATACAAATATTTCCTGTAGCTGAGTAAACAAAAAGTGAATGGAGGTCTCACAGCTGACTCTAGGCATATTTTTCCTCAGGGTTTGAACATCCTAGGTATCTCTTGTTTTTACAGTGGATTTTTGTTTGGGGTGGGAAACTTAACGTTTTTAAACATACAGTTTCACCATTCTACCACTCTTAATCCTTTTAATAGTTCAGAAGTTACTCTTCTCACTGTTTTCATCTGAACATGAAACATTACCGTAATTTATGACACCAAGCCAGTCCTCCATCTCCTAAACACCAGTAGATGCACCCTTGGCTTTGCCTCCTTTATTACAGCTAGCAACCCAAACTCTGCCAACTGCTGACAGTAATGGTGCTGAAAAAATAATAAAAGCAATATAGTGATCCTTAAGAACACACACACTCACAGGTGGTTTAAAACTTGGAAGCCTGCACGAGTTTATTTGCTCTCTGGAAGTATTGAGGACTGTATCTGCTCATTTTAGTTTTTCCCTGCTTTTTGCCTATTTCTTTGGTTTTTGTTTTTGTTGTTGGTTTTGTTTTGCTGGTTTTGGGGGGGATTTTTTCTCCTAAGAGGAAATATATTTACTTATATATATAGATCTTCAATCATCTTTCAAGTGTCTTCTGTCTCCCATATGGAGGATCCAAGATGTATGTTCTTCTGCACTAAGAAATGAAAAATTCAAAGATTAGATGGGAAGGACCCACAGACTGGGAAGTGCAGACTGAGACTAATTCCTTATTTTCCTAGACCTTTTCATCACCATGAGATTATGAAAAGATTTTTCTCTTCCCCCCTTTCCTGATTACCAAAACCAGCTAGTCCTTCTCCATTGTCAGCCAGGAAGGTGGTTTGTGATGTAAAGAGGGCTTAAAAATATGAAGGCTTCCTTGTTTCCTCCTAGATCTTCTAATTGCAAATCAATCAGTCAAGGTTGCTCTTGCCCTTCTATTCATCCTTTTCTGTTTCTTCCTCTGCTTTGTCAGGGCTCTTTAACAAGTGGAGTCACCTATCTTAAGTTTAATGACTTAGCAGTAAAAGGATTGTTAAGAAAAACTCACCAGAGGTATGACTGGCTTTCTTCTCATCTTGTTCCACAGATCTTTTTCTTTTAGTGGTCCTGTAGCACAGAGAATTCTCTTAAGATTTTTTTTCCTAAGCTTTACAGAGCTCTTTATGGTGCCAATTGGGTGGGCCCCTACTCATATGTAATGGCATCGTATAATGTAAATCACGGAAAGACAACAGCTTAGGAATAGAGCAGGCAAAGACAGGAATACTGGAATGCAGACACCTTAGAGAAATTAATCTGGCCAAACTGGCAATCTCTACACATGGTGTGCCATGAATTTCGTAGAGAATAAGAGAATTTCTTTCCTTGGTAGGAATAATTTTGGCACAAACACAGTAGAAAAACTGAAATTTTTTCAGTCCCTCCAGCTTAGTACCTAAGCTTTGATGCAGATTTAATAGGAAAAATCAACCTCTGCTGGAATAACAAGGAAAAAAAAAAGTGTTGGTTTATTGTGGTTCTCCTTGGTTTCGTAGTGCATGCATGAGCAGAGGAAGGGACAGGAATCATCTGTCCTGCTCTGTACTGCACATGTGCCCTGTGTGCTCGGGCAGGAATCCTCTCTCTGTGGGCCAGGCACAGGGGCAGTGAGGATGGACAGGAATTCTGTGTGTGCAGACCACACGCAGATGGTGTGGACAGACAGGAATGTAATGTCTGTGTTTGTGTGGCTGTTGAGGCAGGGCCCTTCTAGGTGCATGTCAAACTTAATAATTGGTCATACAGAAAAAAATCCTTAACTTGGATTTAGTTTGGGTAGCTAAGATCTGCTGGTTGTCAAAGGAAATGCCCTTTCAACTCTTCCCTCCAGCAGTTACCATGCAGGATTTTGCCTGGATTCAAAGATGAAAGCAAGGCACAAAAAGAATAATACTGCGTTTCTTTTTCTTTTATACGCAACAGCTTTTAAAATTAATTTCAGAACAAGCGCAAAATAGTCTTGAGGTTTGGTTGCATGTGTTTTTTTAAAGTTGCTATCAACACTGTTTATATCATGTAGACACAGATCCATTGGTGTATACAGCCAGAGCTGGGTTCTGGGCAGTCCCAGACAGTCTGTGCTGAGATGATACTGAGCAGCTCACATCACTTTAGCATCCAGGAATTTGTATCTGTACATAACTCCTTTTTTTGCCAAGAACAGCATGTATAGAGGGGAGGGGGGGATTTGCTGTTAACAACTCTTTGAAGCTGCAGGCAAATGCAGTTGAAGTGATGAGTCACATAACAATAAAAATATGTAACAATAAAAGGTCTGTGGTCAAAACACTGGCATATACTTTCCAAAATTAAAAATTGCTGGATGAAAGAATGCTTTTACTATATTTATTGTAACAGCACAGTCACAATAGACAAAGATTGGAAGACTTCCAAATCACTTCAGCTAGGAAAGGTGTATGTAGATAGACAGGAGCAGATGGCCCACAAATGATTTTGTTGAGCCAGGTGATCATGACTAACTTTCAAGATTTTGCAGTAGGATGCATCTTGTATGTAAATTCCTATATGAGCTTTTGCCAGTTGGGGTTCAGAGATACCACTGGACTGAGAAACTTTTTTGTTTCCGACCAGGAGAAAGACTGAGATGAAAGCAGAGTGACTGAAGTGGTTGTGTCAGACAGGTAGCTTTGTGAAGTTGAGCATATGCAAGTGGATTTATTTTGGAAAGGAGAACCAAATAGAATAACAAAGGAAAGGGGGACAGAGTAAGGTAGTTGAGGGTAAGATGAGCAGGGTGAGGAGTGAAGCAGAAGTGAAAAGAGAAGGAGAAATTTCAGGCAAATAGTCGTAACAAATCAGGAGTCCCATCAACGATGTCAAACAAAGTTTGTTCTGTATTTGATAGAAATATCTGCCTGTTCTATAGGATATAATGTAGGTAATTTAGGGGGTTTGCCTTCACATTTTGTATAGATTTTGTAAGACTTAACCTTACCTGTAGTGTTTAGTGTTGATGCTTAAATTGCTCAAGTTTAAAATAATCACAAGATGAATAAAATATTGATATGTATTTCAACCTTAGCATTACCTGGGATACCTTTTACATTTTGCTTTGTAAAAGATGTTACCAACCTTTTAAAGTTTTTAGGAAAAGTTTATGCTCCAAAGTAGATTTCAGCTTGTTTTTCTTACGGCTTTTTTGTCTTTGCTTCTCTGTTATTCTGTAAAATGTAAGTTTTAGTTTGGACCCACAAATACGCAGTGAGAAGGGAAAAATGAACAAGGGGGAAAAGTACAATCAGAAGTTTTCAACAGTTTGATTAATGAGGACCATGGCAAAGACTGGTATTTCCTTTTGCGTTGTTATAGAAGTAGCATTTCACTTTTTTCTTAAAATTACTTGTCTTTGGTGGTAAGAATCAAAGTAGATTAAAGAGACAATAAACTGTATCTATTAAACATTCAGCAGACACATGAGCTAATCATGAGAGGCTCTCTTGCTGCTGATCACTTGAGAATTTTTAGCAGGTCAGTCTCCCAGAATCCAAAAGAAAGGCATGTACCAAAAAATTCCACTTCTGTGTAGCACTTAGTACAAGGACATCTTGAGAGGACATCTCTACATCCAGACTCTCACAATTCCAACAAAATGTGTTCGTTTGGAGCTGAAATGACAGTGCCATCCATCTGCTTCCATGAGCTGTAGTTCCTACCCAGTGACTTTTCAATTTATTGACCATTTTCAACCAAATTTGACAGAGGCAAAGAAATCTCAAAAATTTTGTAGATCTCTAAGAACTTAATTAACATCCACAGCCAGGTAGAGGTGAAAAGAGCCCAAATCTGAGCCCCCACCCAGGGGAAGACAAGAAGAATTGAGCTGTGATTAAAGAAGTAGTGAAGATGGCACAGTAGTCCAAGAGGGGATGTAGCAGCACAATTTAACAAAAAAACCCCAGTTGTTAAGCTAATTTAAATCAATTAGTCTTTTCTCTTTTAAGGGCAGCAAAGGATGTTGATCTTATATTCTCTTCTGCAGCAAGACCTTTCTCTTCCGTGGCATGGAATCAAGATGAGATTTGCCTTAAAAAACTGCACCACAGGGCAGGCTCATAACCCAAAAAATACCTGCTTATTTTAAACCTAGAGGTTTTATCTACTCAAAACTGGAATGTGAAATAAGCAGTTCTCTTATTTTACCTTAAGACTTAAAACAGCAGCTCATTTTGTTTGCTGTTCTGTTTTCAGATCGATTTCAGTCAATGATTTCTTGGGTTTTCTGTTGTGTGAGAGCTCCAGGATTCTTTGAGGATATTGTTATGGGTTACCATTTGTCTTGCTGATCCTGCCTGAATGCAGTTTCTTGATGCATAGCCCACCCCTTCTCTACAAATTAGTTTTACTGTATGGTTGTAAATGTCCTTAGACTGCAGCACTTGCTCAAACATCTTTGAGATACAGGAAGACACACCTCAATGATATTTCTGACGAAGACCCTCACATGCAGTGGAAAGATGCCAAAGAAATAACATGCTTGGCTTGCTCCTGAGTAGTTAACCATGAGAGGAGGTATTTTTTTATTTTTAGTTTCCATTCAAACTGGTGACTGGGCAGGTTCCAGCTTTTGTGGAACAAGTAAATGAGAAAGGCAGTTCTGTTACCACTGATCTTAAATATATCTTGAGCTATGTCTAAAGAGAATAAAAGAGAGCTAAAGGAACATATACTGTAATGGTATGGTGTAACACAGAAAGGGATCCCAAAACCAGATCTGATCTGGGTTTTCTTGTGTGTCACTGGTTTTCTTCATAGAGGAATCAGAGCAATAAATTTCAATAAACTTTGTTACTGGGCAATTCATTCATCTCCTAAGGAGCTAAGTTCCAAAAGAGGGAAAATTCCTGCAGAGGGAAAATTTCAGTTCCACGTTTATTTTTAACCCCATCCACATATGTCTGTATATGTCAAGTCTCACAGGGCATGCCATATCTAAATGATCTGCCTCCTTTAGTTTAGTTCAAAGGCTTGTAGAGTATGAATTCTTCAGGATGGAGCTTTAGTAATTATCACATGTGGGGAGATGAACAGGAAAATTACATCTTTAAACACAGAAATTAGCTGGACTGGTAAAGTCACTTTATAAAGTAATATTGTTGGATCACTGCCAGCAGCCAGGGCAAAAGGCAGCATCTCAGGTAGAACTGTGCTAAATCTTGCAGGCTTTGACAAACCCCAGCAGCTGCACATGCTCTTTGCTGGGCTCACAAAAATCACAGGCTCCAGCATGTATAGAAACTTCCTAACAGGAATGGGTTTCATGTCTGTGGGGCTGAAATTTGTTCTGGTTTGCTGCTAATAGAGAAATCTCAGTTACTGATCTTAAACTTAGCCAAAAGGAAAGCCAGACCTAACAAATAATGTGTCTTTTAAACCTTACAAACAAAGATGGCAAGATCAACAAGATCAGCGTGTACCATCTCTTTACAAATTTGAGAAATGTCTCCCATTGCATTAAATACCATGAGTAGGAAGGGGACAGAGTTAAATACTTCAACAATCTTTCAGATTCCTAGTGCTCTAGGTAGGTATAGACTCAAGGCAGTATATTTAGGGTAGGTGTAGATATACTCAAGGTAGTTATGCAGGGCACCATATTCAAATAACAGGCAATAACAGGGATTATTCTTTCTGTGTTTCTGACAGCCAGATTCCAGCAGGGACTTGGTTGGGTACTAATAGGGATTATGTCTCACTGCAGGTTTCTAACAAGTTGAAAAGAACTCTCTGAAAGCTTCCACAAGTGTATCATTTTCAGAGATACTGAATTTGGCCCACACTTTGAAAGAAAAATCACCTGAGCTTTTCGATGATATTTCTATGTTATTACTGACAAAAATGTTTCTAAACTGTTGCTTTTGCATGTGCTTCCAGTGAAATACTCAACTCAGATTGAAATGGGATAACTCCTTTAATGCACCGACACACTGCCTCCGCCACATACTCATTTGTCACAAGTACAGTCATTATATTAATATTTACTTAACGTGGGGTTTTTTAAACTCTACATTAAAGGATTAATAAAGCTTGTTTAGACTGCTAAAGCAAAACCAAAATTACCCCACGCAAATATTCTCCAAAAAATGAGAAAGTGGTCACTGATGTCATGGTTTGTGCTGTGTTTCATGGCGGAGGAACGGACTTGATGCATGCTCTTTGAGTAAATTAGTGCAATGAGTATATGAAGCAGATTGGATTAATAGAGAGAATGCACAGCTCATGAGCTTCTCTCTGCTGTTTGTTAGAGAGCTTCTCTAGAGATACAGAAATGTGTGATCCCCATGAATAGAGCGTGGTTTCAGAAGCTTTCCAGGGTAATGGTTACCAGAACATTAGCTGTCCTGCAGAAATGCTTAAGAAAGGTATGTACTCTCATTAGAACACACAACTTTGTGCAAGCTTTCAAATAAAAACATTCTGTAAAATATATTATAAACAGTGTCTGTAGTTAAATCTGTGGGTTTCAAATTTATGTGTGGGATTCCACAATAAAGAGTTTGTCAGACCTGGGCAGCACTCCTCTAGGCTTCACCAGCTGTATTCCGGAGTATGTCTCTCTGACTTTCCCCTAAACTTTGTGAATCAGCATCAGTTCTGTTTTTTCTTATGTAATAATTTAACTGTGATAAAATCTATTAATTTGGTCTTTAGTGTTGAGGTGCAACATGTTGCAAGCTACTAATGTGGCCTGTAGTGAACATCATTGAACATGAAATAACTTACTTTTAGGAACCTACAGGTGAGAGGGTGCTTTGAAGCTGTACATCCATGAGCAAGGAACTGAATGATTCTTTAAAAATTAACTATGGCTACAGTTTTGGCAGGTAAAATACTGTACATGTGCAGTCTGCAATGAAAGTTTTCAGGTGTTGGTTATGTTAGAAACAGTTTAACTGTGGTAATTTCATTGCTTACCCAAACATTTAGTTATTATAGAATACAGGCAGAAGTGAACTACAGGGTGCCCAGGAAAAAAAAAAAAGTAATGAAAATACAGTGAAATCATGGCAGGACCATGAAACAATCAAAGAGAGCACGTTTAGAGAAGTTCTGATGCTGATTGTTCACATTTGTGATTAAAACAGGTTTCTCTCATGCTTTCTCCTGGTGCTTTTTCCTTTTATTATAACTGCCTGCTGTATAGGGATAGGGAAGAAAAAAGACTTAGATAATGACAGGAATTAAAAAAGGCATTAATAATGAGTGTATCAAAGAGGCAAAAGGATGACTGCAGAAATTCTGGGGTGCAAAAAGGGAGGGATGGACAAGATATTGCCAACTGATATTTCTAGAGTAAAGTCTAATATATGACCAGGGGAAGTTGAGGTTTTTTAGATGCAAATGTTATGCTTTAGAGCTGCAGTTCATAGACTGTGATCTGCAGAGCCAAGACCTCCACAGTCATTCCTGGCATTCAGTTAGGGGCTGAAGAGTGTGTGATGGCTCTTGAGTAATTTTGAGACTTTACACCAGTCTGAAGGGTTTGAGACTGTTCTTTTCCATGGTGACTATTGGAAGAAAAGAAGAGCATTGTTAAGGGCATTGACAAGCTATGGTGCCTTTGGGGAAGGTATAATTGGAGGGCCAGGAGCAATTTCATTAAATCTGTCCAAAAAAAAGTGAAAAGAAGGTACCTTCTGGAAAAAAAAATCACAAAACCTATTGAGTTGTGGAGTTTTTTCCAGTTTTCTTCATTCCAGCATGTTTTTCTGCATATGTATGAAGAAGGTACCTGTCAGGGCACATGGTATTTTTTCAAAGCAAAATTTGAATCTGACATCAGGTTCCTATCATTGCTAGTTCTGCTTACAGCTCTGGAGGTTTTAGACAAAAGCACTCCTGACACAACTGATTTGTCTGCACTGCTCATTTATTTTCTCACAGGACCCCGTGGTTAAACCGCTTTGTTGTTCATACTTTTTACAGTGATGTAGAAATGCTTGCCCTAGGATCTGAGCCATAACCTCATGAGGTGGGAGAGGATTGTATAATAGCACCATGACAAACCAGCTCAGGACTGCAGGATGTTGGAGTGGTTCCCCACAGAAAAGTAAATGGTTTGTTTTTAAATCATTACAGCAGCCATTTGCTCTAGAAATTTCCATCCTTTTGGACATTTTTTTTTTCTGTGGAGGAGCAATAGGAGAGAAACTCAGTTCATGTATTTACAGTTCTTTTTTAAATTTCTAAGTAAAAGTTTATCGTTAGTAGTCCAGACCTAAGCAGAAGCTTTTTATTTCTATGTTTGCTATAAAGAGAATTATTATAATAAAATAAAATATTATAATATTATATCTTTTATTTGCAACACCGCTTGGACCTTAAATGTTGGAAAATAATTCCTAGTGCTATCCATCAGGAAATAAGCTGCTTTTCTTCCATCTTTTGTTTTTTGCCTAATTCCAACAATATATGCATCAATTAGTTCCTGTAATGGAATCACAATACTGATTTTGGCATTTTCTTGCCAAGACTTGTCACAAACGTGCACACTTAAATGAACAGCAGCTGCAGTGGGAAGTCAGGTTGAATTAAAGGGAGAACACAGAAAATGTCCTTCTAGGTGAACTGATCCCTTAGGCTTGTGATCATCAGGACACTGCAGAGACTCTTCTGGGTTTAAATGTTCAAAGGGCTGTAACGGAGCTAAGCAACTAAACCATACTTGGCAAATAGGAGGAATTTTGGAACTTACCTCCCTCTTCTTCTGAAAAGTCGAACTTTGAAACTCTCAAATGATCTGATGAAAATTCCAAATAATAAGAATTGCAATGTATTTTAGGTTGGAGTAGACCTCTGTGTCCAGCCACCTGCTGAGAATGTCGTTAATTAGAGCAGCTTGCTCAAGGCCTTGTCCAGCTGCATTTTCAGTATCTTCAAGGATGAAGATGCCACAGTCTCTTGGCAGCCTGGTCTGGCATTTGATGCACCTCATTATGAAAAGAATTTTCCTGATCTCTAATCAGAATTTTCTGTCTTCCATTTTACATCTGTCATCTCCTGTCCTATCCCCTCCCATGGCTTCATATCCTCTATTTCCTCCTATCAAGTAATTTTAAAAAGCCTTCTCTTTTTCAGGCTAAACCAGCCCAATTCCATCAGCCACTTCTCAATACTTGCTGCCAAGTATTAATAGTAGGTCGTTCTACTTGAATTTAAGTGGCAGAAGCACAGGACCTCTTCAGTTTGACTTCACAATTCTCTCTGAGGGACTCTGTTCTTTTTGCTGGCCAGATCCAACCCAGGATGGGGAGGTGTGTGGCTTCCCTGAGGCCTGGGTAAGGGACATCACCAAGACACTTCCCAGCCTGGTACAGCCACTGATTGTTACCCTCTTATGATTTTCTGAGTGGGCAGCAATGAAGTCCCAGCAAAAAGGATAAGGACAACGAGGAGGGCCCTCAGAGCCTTGGGAAAACTGGCCAAGGGATCTGGAGCACGAGTCGTGTTCTCTTCTGTGCTGCCAGTTGATGGGAATGATGGAACAAGAAACAGGAAAGTCATGCAGATGAACACCTGGCTACAAGACTGGTGTAAACAGCAGCATTTTGTGGTTTTTGATCATGGGTCAGTTTATACAACACTGAGCTTGCTGGCAGCAAATGGAGTCCACCTGTACCAGAAGGGAAAAGGGATCTTAGCTCAGGACTCAGCAGGGCTCGTTGAGGGTTTTAAACTAGATCAGAAAGGGGCAGGGGCAGAGCCAGGCTCCACAGAGATAAGGGGTGAGGCCAGCCTGCTGGAAAGCAGCTCTGAGGAGAAGGTCCCGGTGGACAAGAAGTTGTCCATGAGCCAGCAGTGTGTCCTGGAAGCCAGGAAGGCCAATGGTGTCCTGGGGTGCATTAGGGAGAGCACTGCCAGCAGGATAGGGGTGATCCTGCTCCTCTGCTCTGCCCTGGTGAGGCCACAACTGGAGAGTCCACACACCTGCACTGTCCAGTTCTGGGCTCCTCAAGACAAGAGGGACATGGAGCTCCTGATGTGGGTCCAGTGGAGAGTGACAAAGATAATGGAAGGGACTGGAGCATCTCTTGCAAGGACTGGCTGAGGGAGCTGGGCCTGTTCAGCCTCAAAAAGAGACAAATGAGAGTGGACCCTATCAATGTCTGTCAGTGTCTGCAGGGAGGGTGTCAGAGGATGGAGCCAGGTTTGGGTGGTGCTGAGCAATAGGACAAGAGGCAATGGGCAGAAACTGATGCACAGAAGCTCCACCTGAACACGAGGAAGAACTTCTTTCCTGTGCAGTGACCAAGCACTGGAACAGATTGTCCAGAGAGGGTGTGGAGTCTCCCTCACTGGGGATATTGCAGAACCCTCTGGAGGCCATGCTGTGCCAGGTGCTCTGGGATGGCCCTGCTGGAGCAGATGACCCACTGTGGTCCCTTCCAGCCTGACCCACCCTGTGATTCTCTGCAATGTTTGTACTCTTCTCTACCTGTAGCAGCTAACATAATTTGTTTGGGTTTTTTTTTTCACATAATATAAAACATGCTGCCTCTGTCTAAGAGCTGCATTTTCTCTCAGGAAAGTTAATGTGCTGTACTAATATTCTGCTAAATATTTGGGTTTCAATAGATTTTCTCCACACACACACATTGAAAGTCATGTAAGAATTTATTATTTATTATCAAAACAAAAAATTTCCAAAGAAATTCGAAATGGTTTAAAATCAATTGTTCTCATTGCAAAGAACAAACTGTTGAAGAGACAGCCTTAAATACAATAAACTAATAAATATTAAGAAAGTGCCTTTACAGTAAACTAGTTGTTTAAGGATTAATGTAGCATGTTTCAAGTAGTGATTTATGAATGATGAGTCAGACTTGGAATTCAGAACTTGCTTGACAAAGCAGAGCAAACAATATAAAAATTTTGCATGATTAAATTGCTTATTGCTTAAGCTCAATTTACTATTCTCTTTTGTTAAATTATTCCAAAAGAAAATCAAATCCAGATTCCAACCCTGGACCTTCTCTCTCATGGTCTGAATAGAGACAAGTAGAATCTGCATTCTCTAGCCTCAAGATGCTCATTAAACTTAGAGTTTCCAGTGAGAAACCATAGAGTTATGAAGGAATTGAATCAACAGCTGGCATTTCTATGAGCTTTGAGCTTTCATTAAAGACATTTAATTTTAGTGCGTGTCTGATGATTTCAGATGTCTAGCTGTAGATAATTTGCTCTATATCATATCTAACGTAGGTCAGGGTAGCCTTTTGATTTCCTGAGAATACAAGGATTTCACAAAGCTCCAAGTGGGGCTCTTTGTGCCGTCTGAGCTGGGAGGAGAAACACCATGAGTCAGTTCTGGGGCTGTTCCGTGTGTGAGTTCCCCACGACCCTGGCACCCTGATAATGCCAAGGGAGGCAGCCCTTGGCTTTGCAAGCCCCTCACCCAGCTCTTCTGGCTGCCCACTGAGTGTCATTGCTGCCTGAATGGCCTTTGTGAGCCCTGGGATTTCTTCCACGTGCATTTCTTATTTGTGTGTGTTTGTAGGTGCTCAGGGACCTTGTTTCAGTATAGTCTGTTAAAAGGGCTTTATCCCACTTACGCTCTCCTTTGCAGACACAGCCAGGTAATGTATTTTAATGTTCTTTGCAATTGCTTACCTAGAATGATGTTGTAAAGTCAGGTATTGCATTTATTCTTACACAATTTATTTTCTATTGTGTGTTTTTAAAGATCCTGTCTCCTCTGGAACTTGAAATTTCCTAAGAAGTTGAAGAAAAACAAAGAAACTTGCTTCATACTTTGCTAATTCTTTACTTGACTGTATCCAGGTTTTAATTTTATAAGCCTTCATTATGACACTGTTTCTTCCCCAGTATCTATTTATTAACTTTTTCATTTCCTCACAGCATGGCTTTTGTATAATTCCCATTTTTCTGACCAGTCTCAGAATTTTTCTGTTCTTTAATATATCAGTTGAAAACTGATTTGCATATTGAAACTGGAGAGACTTCTTCAGCTTGTTTACTTTTTGGTTTTGTAAAACTGATTGCTTTCTGAAGGCTTCATTGGGGTTTTTTTAATTGACTTATCAACACCTAACTCATGTTTTCATTGAATTGTTCTCCAAGTTGGTGTATGAACCATAATCCCAAGAATCTATAAGAAGAAATTAATTTCTTGTATAGCACAAGTTTTTGTAGGTGCAAGTCAGATGATCCACTTAATTGCAAAACTAATTTAACCTTAAAGGGTGCAGGTTGGAATGTGTCTCCACAGTTTTTACCAATTCTCTCTGGTCATACCAGCTGATGTCTAGGCATGTGTCTTGCTTTTTCCCATGTATGGATTTTGGATATGCAGTTGTATAAATACCCTGTTCCCTTTAGTCCCCATGGTAACATTAAGGGTGGACTGAGATTCTTTTTTCTTGCTTTTTTTAATAGACTCAGAACCGTATGAAGCTGATGGCTGACAACTATGAGGATGACCACCTCAAATCCTCATCCCATTCCAACCAAACCAACCACAAGCCCTCCCCTGACCAGGTAATGTCTCTCCCTTTTTTGTTTTTAAAGTGATTTTTACTGTGAGAGCTGATGATTTTGTGTCGTAAGTAGTTTTCCCTGACATGCTTGCAGTACCTTGGAACAAAAGTAGCATTCCAGAATGGATGTTGCTGTTGTGTTGGCTTTGTGTAAAGCTCCTGAAATGTGAATGAATGGTTCCTGGTACCAAGGTGTGGTTAGGTGGGTGGAGGGGAGGGGGTACATTGAAAAGGAACAAAAACTTTACTATCCTAAAATGTGAGACTCAAGTCCTGTATGACATGTTCAGATTTTAGTAGCTCAGGTTTACTGCTTGAGTGTGTGGAGTGTCCAGGACTGTTTCTTGTCTTCAGTAGCAGGAAATGGTGCTCCAGGATCAGCTTTCTGATCTGTGGATTGCATACGAGCAGTTCCCTTCATTTCCCGTGAGGAAATCCCGGCCTCGGTGCCAAATGAGCACAGACTGCTCCCTCACAAACTCAATGGGCCGTGAACTGAAGGAAAATCAATTTACCATCTCCAAAGCAGTGAGGAGCCTCCTGTGGCATTCACAGAGCACAGCCGTGTGCTTGAGAACTATTAGAGACATTAACCATCCCTTGGGTAGCACAGAAAATGCCAACATAATTGCACATCCCATGTTGTAATCTCATCCACTGCAGTTTAATTAAAATATTAGCCATCATTAATCACTGCCTCAACGGAGTGAAGGAATGCCTCTCTTTGCCCTCTAACTCATGTAGAAATTGGTGAAATCTGAAGGGAAGCATCTCACTCTAGACCTTTAAGTGCCAGCCTAGTGATACACAGAAATAATGAGTAAGGTAGAAGAGGAAAATGGCAAAAGCCAATTACTTATTCACCCTGCAAAAATAGATCTTGAAAAACCTCTTTTCATGTCTGCATCAGAAAACAAGAAGGAGTGTATACAAAGAAACAAACAGAAAAATTCTCACTTTCAAGAGAACTTCCCTTTGCGTCTTCATTTAATACCTTCCTCCACTGTCTGTTGACTGCTTTGAATTTTCAGCAGTGTTTTTGGAAGATGTTGGTTTTTCACTCTCCTTTTTCAGGAGAGTGAAATTGTTAATACTGAAAATTAAATGGATTTCCTAATCTTAATTTGGCACAAATGTTAGAGTATCTGTTGTTTCTGCACTGAAGTCTACAGAGAGCTGAAGCCATTTCCAGCATGTAACTTTAGTACATGCTTGCAAATGGATGCAGTGTAGCATTCACAGATGAAATGAAAAGATAACATGGAAAAACAAAGTAAAATTTAGACATTTTCAGAAATTCTTGCAAAGACCCTGCAGAGGAGGGCAGTAGGGAAGAGAGGGGGTGGGAGGAGGCTCTGATTGCACTTATCTTTGCAAAGGGGCGTTTTGAAAGCTGACAAAGCCTGCAAGGGAGCAAAGCAGGCTGTACCTCAGGGTAGCTCAGAGTACTGCATAAGGAATTGAAACGCTTTGTACTACTGTTTGTACTTCCATATGTGCTTCAAATACTAACCAGCTCTTTATTTCATTCCCATGCTGCTCTGGGCTTTCCTCCCACTGCCACCTGTGCACCTCTAGGATGAGGAGGAGGGTATTTGGGCATAACCAGTCAGATGCTCTTAGCTCAGCCATTTTGTTCAGAACGGTGAGCACCAACCTCTCCTGGAAAAGTTTCCGACAGTCACTCCCACACCTCGCTCCGTGCTCTGTGAAACCTTTGTGAAACCTGTGCTCCCTCCCCTGGCTTCCATGGCTCTGCATGAGGGTGTTTCGTGTGTGTTCATGTGCAGTTTGTGATTCTCTTCTTCTAATCATCTTATCATTGTTTCACCATCTTGTGGGGGGAACTTCCCAGGGCATGTAATTGAGTTTCTGTGCAAGTACGAGGGAACAGGAAATGTCTTTCATATCATTTATCATTGGCTTCATGGAGGAAATGTTTTCAGTCGGATTCTTTTTCAAAGCAGTTTGCACCGTAGCCAAAGCTATGTGTGCTTTTTCAATTCTGGTTTGTAAAGAATTTGCTTGGAGATAATGTTCCTCCTGAAGATAATGTTCCTTCTGAAGATTTTAAGCATGTTGAGATCTGCTGCCATGCACAACTAGTCACAGATACTTATCAACTCACAATACAGGATTCTAGATGTACTAGGAGTATGAATTGTCTGTAAATGTGAAGTCAAAGAGGAATATCCCCTTAACCTTCCTCTCTCCCTTCCATCTCCCTCATTCTTTCAAAACAATGGGGGAGAAATTAGGAGCTGTTTTTCATTTAAAGTACATTTTATTTCTCTGTGTCTGTGTCCACAGTTTTTCTTTTCTGCTGTCAAATTGTCCCCACAACAACTCCCGTTTCCAAAAGGGGAGTACGGAGGACAGAGCCTTTCTCCTCACGCCTGTTCTTTAGCAAAAAAACACTCTTACTGGCCAGGAGTCAAATATTGATTATTACACTAAAGTACACAGGATTCATTTATGCCTTGGAGTATCAGTTTTAAAGCAGAATACACTTCTCTGAAGTACTTGAAGTATTTTAGAGAAGTGATGACAATATTTTAAAAATCTATGTGAAACTTCTTCCTTCTTCACTTACCCTTTTAAGAAAAAAAATTTCACATGAGTTTCTGTGCACTTTTTTCTAAGAATTTGGTATTTTTCATATCAGTTATTTGAAAGAAAACTGAAAATTTGCGTGGAAATCTTGGACCCTTGCATTTCTGAAAATTATTGCTTTGTATTAGATTTGTAGAACATTCATGAGGGAATAAGGCACTCTCATTGCTTGCACTTGCTCAATTAACCACAGACTTACGGTCTGTCTGACTGTATAGATCAAATCCCTCTTTTCAAGCCAACCGTCTGAAAAATTTAATCCAACTGCGGCAGTGTCAAACTTGAATTTCATGCCTTGGGGTTTGAGCTGAGAAAATCTCTTTAGTGGAGAAATTGATAAAGTGCTTCATTAATTTCCACTCGCTGTTGATTTCACATTCTCTTTGAATCACCGCTCTTGCAATGGCTGTGCGCTCGCGTGTGTTGTTAAAAGTTTTAGGGATAATGCTTGTAAAGATCAGCTGAAGCACAGAAACTAAACGGGGGAAATCAGGTAAGTAAATGATGGAAAGGAAGAGGACACTCACTGTAAAGGTAGGAATAATTCTGATTTTCCTTCTGGAGCAAACATGGAGTATGTGTAGAAAACACTGAGAAAGATCTTGCTCTTTTCTCTCCCATGTACTGATGCATTTAAGAATACAACTAAGAGTATGGTTTTTCATAGTTTTCTGAATTAATGGGTGAGCTTATCTCTCCGGTTTGAGGCACTTTGCTCAGGAAAGCTGTTACAGAGTACCTCAGTCAAAATAATGAGTCAGCCAGCAGCCTTACCTTCCACACATCTCATCTGAGAAACTTGTCAGCCTCGGAATTGTCATGCATACATCAGCAGGGAAAGTATAAAGGTGATGGATGCTTCTCAAGCCAGTTATTCCCAACAGAGTACACGTTTTTACTATGTGTTCCGTGTTCATTTTAAAAAAAAAAGTCCTTATTCTCTTTGTAAAAGCTAAGATGATGCAACTTACAGAGTCCCTAACCTCCATGTGTTAAATTAAATTTATCTATTTCAATGATAAAGTGTAACTAATAGCATAGGACTTGGCAATAAGTTTGTTTTAAAAAGTTCCTTCAGGTCTGTGGATGCAGTCACCCTCCAGTCAATACTGAAGATTGAATGGAGACCAAAAAACTTTGTACACTAGTTAACTACATTATTTTATTTTTATGGTTTAGGTCTTAAGGCTTTTCCCCTCCAGCATTCTGGAATTGACTGAATTCAATATTTAATTATGCCAAGTCTGTACATGACAGCATTATCAAATAGAGCTTCCCTGAAATGGAGCACTGCTCATAAACATATGCACCCTCCCTGTGATTTCTGAGGATGGTAGTTTACATTTCAGTTTATAGTTCAATGTAAATACCATCTTTCATCCTGAAATAGTCTTTCCTCGCATTTTTCACCAGGCTCGTTTCCTTGCTGTCTGAATTTCTTATGACTCCTTTTATTCCCCAGATGGAGCTCTATCCTCCTCTACATTCAAGTCAATTCCAGTGTGATTTCACATGAGGATGCTCTTTGGCCTTTCTCAGATGCTAAAGTGCTCTGGCCAATGGCTTAATTAGTTATTACTCACTTTTATCAAGAAAACTGTGAGTTTACACCTTAAGAGATCAAATACTTGCAAAAGGATAGATATGTGTGATGTATCTTCTTGTAAATCTGTGCCAGGTCTGTCCACGTGGGGGAAGGAGAAGCAAAGCTTCCATACAGAAATTTCCCAAGCTGCCCAGTTCACCCAGTTGTCTTGTGAAGCACAGCTGAGCTCCCTAACGTGGGAGAAAGTGTGGGTGTGGTTCAGAAATCTGCTTCATCCATTCATTAATTGAAAATTATTATTATTATTATGCTTATTAGAGCAACAGTGGAATAGCCAAAGAGCTAGAGTGGAACTGGAGTGCACAAAAATGGGGATATTTCAAGATGATGAAAGTATTGGCAATTCCTATTACTGTAAAAAATATTGTAAGACAAAAAGGCTCTTCTTTGTGACATTTTTCTTTAATATTCGAGCTGGACAGATTTTAACTCAGTAAGCATTGTGAGTTGAGCACTGAAGGCACTCACAAAACTTAACACTTCAGATTTCAGAGGTGATGTCTGTGGTGGAAAGAGGGGGCAAGTCATTGCAGAAAAATACTTGGCTCATCTCAAGGCTTAATGTAATCTTTACCAGAGCAGTCAAACAATGTGAAGTTTTCCTTGGGATGACTACAACACTAAAAATGTCTATACTTTGGGAGGTTTGAGGAGAACATTGATTTTTTTTTCTACATTATTTGATGCTGATTTATTTTAGTGAAGTGAATAGCTTTTCGTGGTGATTTCCATGTTTAAATTACACAAGCATTCATTGACTACATAAATGTGATCTTCTCTCCACAAGACACGTTTTGTACAGAACTGCTTGTGCTGCTCTCACACTTTTGAGGTTCTCAGTATTGTCACTCACTACACTGTGACCTCATAAGCCTTTTGACTAGATTTATTTTCAATATGGTCTTTTTAATTGTTAGATCATGCAAAATGGTCAAAACCACCAGGCCTTCATGCCTGACTCATATTACATTGTAATTTACTGAACACAGTACTAGACCACGTTTCAGAAGATAAATTCTTTCCTGGCATTGTCTCCAACCACTCACTTGTTCTCTTTCTCCCTGTCTCAAATTCTCTAATTGTAAAATGAGCTGAAGTTTTTGTAAAAGTGCAAGTTCTGCTTGGGAAAAATGCTGTATAAGTGTTAGGTATTATTACTGTGCAATATTTGGAAATTGTCTTCTTAAAGTGGTATGATGGTGATTCTAATTTCCGACATTGTCTTATATTTGTATTTGACTCTATTACTGCTTCTTTTTTTTCTTTTCCAAGATCGTATTCCTTCCCAAGAAAAGGGAAAATAGCTCGTATTCTTGAGGAGCTGCCATTCCAGCATGCTGGACAAAGCTCTTTAGACCACTGTCTCTTGTTCTTTACTGTCATCTCTTGTCTTCTGAAGAGCAATTTCTTCCCCTCTCTAAAAATCTACAACCTAATTGTGTAGTACAATAATGATACTGTTACCATTATTCATCCAGGTCTGTAAAAGCATTGTGGAATTGTCTTGTGCTTGCATTCGAGACGTACCCTGTGCAAAATTTGAAGGCAGCTACATGACATAATCTTACATTGCTTAAATTTGTCCTGACAGAGAAAGAGAGGCCAGATCTGTTCCGTCATATTGGTGACAATCAGGCTTCTTCACTCCCCTTTTACAGATGGGCAACCTTTTAGTAAGAGCCCTAATGTGATGCACTCAAATAAGATGATGTAACTAATTTATCCTTAGGAGGGTTAGAGGAGAATGCCTTCCTTGAGACACAGTCAGCTTCTGCTCCTGGTCCTTTGCTTCTTTTGGAGAACAATTCTTCTGCTGGCTTTTCTAAAAATAAAACTACTATTTTGCTCATTAATAACTAATTTCTGTCAGAAGAATGTATTCTCTGTCCAAGAGTGTTATATCTACGAGCACAAAGGAACTGATCTTGATACAGTGTTCATATTCTTTCTGATCCCAGAATGATAAAACTAAGATTTCCAGATGGAATTTTGTAATCTGCAGCCCTGGGATGAATTAAACACTCACAACAGAGGTGTAACTGGACTGTATCACTATCTTCCTATTATTCTTACAGATCAAAGAAGAACACAAGTAGATACTTACAGTCTAAAACATTCAAAACAGATGGCTGGTTTCTTTTTGTAGAGATTTGTGCTTTTCAGCCAAACAATTGCAAAAAGGCCATAGTTCATTTCTGCCAGATAAGATTATGCCAGGTGTGTGTCTTATTTTCTCTTTTGATTTGCAGCTGAACATAATCTTCTACTGGTGGCTTGGTCTTTGTAGCAAGTAGGAATTCTGCACTCAGACATTTTTGTTTCTGGCCACTTCCAGGAGAGTTGTTCCTTGCAGTTTGTGTGATAATCTGTACTATCTCCCAGCTGTTCTGAGCTCTGGCACTCCTAGACAGGACACTGAGAGACAGAGGATGAGCAACTGCAGCCGAGCGCTTTTAGTTGTCACTTAGGAGGAAAGAAACTGAGGGAGAGGGGACATGAACAATGTTAGAAAAAGAATCAAGCCCAAACCTGCTTTCCAGTGTATTAACTATGAAAATGAGCTCCAGAGAATGGTAACTTAAACAAAAACTGTAAGGGCATGTGGCCAATCTAGACACTGCATTTTCCTGGCTGGTAACGTTCATAATGACTGATGGACATGTCAGGATTTGCAGCTCCATCTCACAGTAGGCTCACTATGGATTCTCTACCTACATCTAATTGTTAAAGTAACTTTTAGATAAGAACTGCTACATATACATATAAATAAGTGTATTTATTCATGGGATTTTGCATTTGAATCTAGGGCAAGCAACCCCAAAAAGACAGATAAACTTTCACAAGTCTTTGCTTTGAAAGTGTCTTTCAGCAGGTAGAAAGCTGCAACAGCAGAGTGAAGACCCAGAGTTAGAGAAGGACAAGACCAAGATTCCTATCACCTGCAGACAGGGAGGTTATAGTTCATCTGAACAGGAAAAGCTGTGATTTTGTTCTCTGGTAGACTGCTTAGGAAATCCCTTCTGGTTTGCATTAGCAGTGGAACAGACAGCAGAGCACAGCCCTGATACATCAGCGCTGCCATGGACACTCTCCCAGCGCCTTGCTGCCCTGTTTGCTTGCAGAACACGGGTGAGACACTGTTTCCTTTTATCCCTTGGCAAAGGAAGAAGCAATAGACAAAATATAGCACAGCAAGAAATGTGTGTACTTTCTTGTTCACTCCTGTGTAGACAACAAGTGCTAGAAACCTTGAATGCTTTAAAAAGATAGCAGGTTGTTATTATTCTCAAGCTGCTACATTTCTGTAGAGAAGGAATCAGCATAAAATCTGACTGATTCTATGAAATCAAAACTTGCCTAGTTGCACCTACAAAAGTTTGATCAGGAGAATGCTGTTTAAGTCCACAGTGTCATGTACAAGCTGCAAACTGTTTTTGCTTACTGTGGGACTACTTTTTTTTCCTCGATGGTAATTGTCAGTATCATCAGTCTGATCGCCCAGTTTCACAGCATTCTATAATTTAATGTATTATTCAAAAATTTAACCTGGTAACTAACACAACTTACAGGGGCAAAGTGTTCAAAAGAAGGGGATTTTAATAATAAATAGGTGTGAGGTGTGCACGGTGCAGAGTTTATTTAGGGGTAAGAGACTGAGTGGATGTCCTTGCTTTTGAAAGGAAGGGATTAAGGAAACAGGTAAAATTCAAGCTGTGTGCAAACACCCTCTTCAGCTCTGCTGAGGTATCTCATTCCTGAAAATTCTTTTTCCCCCTGGTCCAGCTACAAGCCCCTCACATCAGTATTTCAGTTGTGATCTCCAGCAGTCCCTGCTGTTCCTCACATGGTTCCCTGCCAGCCTTCCTCCACAGCCCACGTCAGTGAAAGTTGCCAGTGTCATGGAAAGCACTTCTGGATTTGTTATGTATAAAAATATTGTAGAACTACTTTCTCTTTTTGAGTGCTTTAGGAACCCTACCAACCCAGTGCAATTCTCTGCCTCACCTACATGATGGGGAAAGGATTTTATTTAAACAGAGGGAGCTAATGACAAAACTCCTTGCCCTGGTTTGTTTTTTCTGTTATTTTTTTCTGGTCTGGAGTTTTCCCAAGGTGAAGAGGGTGAACTCTGGAAATCATTAATCCATGGGATTTGTTCCTGGTGTATAAAAATTTCAAAAATAATTTGCTATATAAAAATGATTTCCTAATTGATTCTGTCAGAAAGGAACTGAGTAAGACACTCTGTCAAAATAGCCAGAATCTTTTAGCTCCTCACGTATATCGTTCTGGTTTGTGAGGAGAAAATTATGAAGGTTAGAGTTAAATCCTTTTTATTTTTTTTCTTTAAAGCAAATCTAAAGAATACTGAGCCTGTCCTTGAGCTTTTGTGTGGGGGTCTTCTGAAAAAACCAAGTATCTCTGTGTATCAGTGAACTGAGCTGAACTGAACTGAGGTCAAGATGTGTCTTTTTGAGAACTTTCTTCTGTTTCCATTTACAATAATGAAGGGAAGACATCAGTGATAAATTGCTCTGAATTTGGGAAAGCTTTGCACATTCTGAGCCAAGTTCATGCCTCATAAAACTCCATTGCATTCAGTGGTTACAATATTATTGTTGAATCCTCGTGTTTGTTGCCAAACAAACACAAATGGTCTGAGCAAGAAGGCATAATTCAATTTGCCATGCAAATACTTCCAGACTGTGTCACTCACTATCTTAGTTTATTTTCGTATCTCCCAATAAAAGATATTTAGCTATAGAGACAAAACGTCCTTGCCTGGCAATATCTATAATAAAACCCAGATACAGGGAGGTATATGGAGATTTGTCAGGTTCTTTTGAAATAATTTCTTTTTAACAAACATACGTGCTTACAACAGTCTTTGGCCCCATCCTCCCCTGTGCAATGGTAGTTTGGGGAGTGGGTTTTGTTGAGTGGCATAGTTGCAACTGTATGTAACAATGTTTGAAAATAATTTTCCACACTCACATGATGGATGTTGTTGATAGGAGATAAAGGACTACCTGCACTGTGTTTCCAAACATATTTGTTATGAAGTTTTGAGGAGATGTTTGGTGGTGCTTTGGGTTTCTGCTTGGATTTTTTCAGAATTCTTTTCTTTATTTGTGCTCTGCAGGATTTACAATGAGCACTCATGGTGTGTAGAGCAGGCTGGCAAGCTAGATCATTTCTCAAATTACTTAATTCCTTGGAATCTTTTAGATTTATTCCATTTCAGATTTATTTATTGTAGCACTTTTTAATACAAAAAGACTGTCATTTTTACCTCATGTTATTTACTTTGACACCTGAGATTACTTATCGGTTCTATTTTATTTTCTTTTTGGTATAGCTGTACTTCCAGGGAGTTGTTTTATTTTTTTTTTTTTTTCTCTCAGATATTTGGAGATTTAGGGATAAGTTAAGAAAAATTACTGAATTATTTAATTGCAAAATGAAGACCATTTGCCAGCATCACTCTGTCCTTTAGGGTTCTGTAGTGGATGTATACACAGAGTATATGCAAGTGAGGCAGTCAGGCTATGACAGCAGTGCCAAAAGTACATATGGCACTTTATATTGCCCTTGCTGCGTCAAAAAATGTTATTGTTAACAAGGAAAAGGGTGACCAGATCATGAGCCCTTCTGCCTGGAGAAGGCATAATTTAAAGCTGATGTTTGTGGTGAATTGCACATTGATTAAACTCACTCTTTATTCTGCAGATGTCTGTGGACATTTGCTGGTTTTCTTTTCCAAATAACCACTTATGTATTTTTTGCACATTTCCAGTAGACACTGCTCTGTCTATATCGGTATTTAAATGCAGAGACTTAGGATATAAAACTTGAAATTCAATTACCTGTACTTCAGTTGACCATTGTCCAGCAACAGTAGGACTACCATTGAAGAAGCAATATCATTTCATTCTAAAGGGTTTTTGCCCCAATGACTTGTAAAACTACAGTTAGAGTCGCATTTGTCATAGTAAAAGATTTTTTTTAAATGTATGAAATCTCAAAAACGCTGATCATGTTGTTTTCAAGCTGAATTTGGGATATGGTCACAAGTATCTTTATTAGTTGGTTGAGTTGGTTTGGGTTTGCATGAGAGATTTGTCAGGCATTTCACATTTCTGCCTGAGAGTTGTAGCAATTGCCTTTTTTAGTGAAATGTTGTCAAGCTTAGCTGGCCATTAGCAATATTCTGAAGTTGAGGGTACATTAAGCAGACTTCATTCCATGCATTGATGAGGATGGCCTAAACCTATCAGGGCAATTAATGAATGAGGGCTGCTTTAGAAGATACTCCTGGGTTTGGTCTGTTTACCCACTGTTTTCCTAGAAAGCTCTGCAGCTCTGAGCCGCTCATGAGAACACGATGTGGGTTATGAACCCAGCACTGCCCTGCTTTTCCACTTAGCAAATGCTCTTACACCCTCTTGAGATAAGGCAGCTCTGCAGTGTGGGAAGCACAGAGCCTGCTGCTAAGTGGCCGGTTCAAATTAGATATGGCAGGAACGCAGATAGGAGGGCACTTCCTACTTGACTGGCAGCGTTTGATGGATCCCAAGTGAGGGCAATGATTGCTCTGTGAACAGCTTTGGGAGGGCTGCTGCTTAAGAACTTTCACAAGCCTCATTTGGCCTCTCTCCAGCTCGAGGTAAAAGGGGGAAGGGTGCAGGAAGAATGTGCTTCAAAAGGGGATTTATCCCCAAGCAGTCAAATTCAACTTTTGTATGAAAATCTTCCATTCTTAGTTGCTAGATATCTCTGCTTTCTCTTCATCAAGGAGGGCTTCTGTTCACAAAGAATAGCCAGGAAGGTTATCCAGACACATTCTTTTCAGACTGGAATCTGTGCATCTGATGGATATTAAAGAGACTGTGGTATCCAAAAAGAATACAAGGCAGCTACTATGTTGATTTGGACTAGTTATTATCTAGTGAGTTGTTAGTCATTGACTATGCCATTTTTATAGAACGGTATTTTCTTAAGATGTGATATAATCCATCATTTTACCCTCTGTGAGCAAACCAAATAGTAAGAAAAATAGGAAAGCCATCCATTAAATTAGAAGCATCACTGGTTTTCACCTGCTCAGGCAATACGCTTTCAGATCATAATCTTGGTAACAGATAGTAGAGGAAATTGGGATACATAGTGTGAATTCAGTAAATAACCGAAGCTGATGGATATAATTGGCTAAAGACAGTTTTGCTTGGTGCTGGAAGTGAAATGTAACTGTGTTGATTTTATTAAGATACCCTTTGCTGTTGCCCTGTATAGAGGACAGCAGAGTATTCTGCCCTGGTGCAGTTTGCAGTCACTGATTGACAGAGTGGATCAGGCTGGAAGGGACCACAGTGGGTCGTCTGCTCCAGCAGGGCCATCCATCCCAGAGCACCTGACACAGCATGGCATCCAGAGGGTTCTGCAATATCCCCAGTGAGGGAGACTCCACACCCTCTCTGGACAATCTGTTCCAGTGCTTGGTCAGTGCACAGGAAAGAAGTTCTTCCTCGTGTTCAGGTGGAGCTTCTGTGCATCAGTTTCTGCACTTTTTTCTATTGCCTGGCACCACCAGGAAGAGCTTGGTCCACCCTCTGTCACTCTCCCTGCAGATACTCAGGCATTGATAAGGTCCTCTGTCTTCTCGAGGCCGAACAAGTCCAGTTCCCTCAGCCTGTCCTGATAAGACAGATGCTCCAATCCCTTCATCAACTTTGTTGCTCTTCACTGGCCCCTCTCTAGGAGCTCCATGTCCCTTTTGTCCTGAGGAGCCCAGAACTGGGCACAGCACTCCAGATGTGCCTCACCAGGGCAAAGCAGAGGAGCAGGATCGCTTCCCTTGACCTGCTATAAACGCTCTTCCTAATCCACCTCAGGACACTCCTGACCACAAGGACACACTGCTGGCTCATGGACAGCTTGTTGTCCAGCAGGACCCCCAGGGCCTTCTCTACAGAAGAAGAGTCCCCGCAGCTCAGCTCCAGCTTGTGATGGTACATGGGGTTATTCCTCCTCAGGTACAGGACCCTGCACTCACCTTTGCTGAATTCCAGACACTTCTTCCCTGCCCATCTCTCCAACCTGTCGAGGTCCCTCTGAAGGCCTACACAGCTCTCTGGGGGACTGGCCACTCCTGCCAGCTTTGTGTCACCAGTGCACTTGCTGAGGAGGCATCTGCCTCTTCATCCAAGTCATTGATGAACAAGTTAAACAGTATTGAGGCCAGTATTGACCCTTGGAGAATACCACTAGTGACACGCCTCCAACTAGACCCAGTGCCACTAATTACAACCCTCTGGGATCTGCCCTTCAGCCAGTTCTCCATCCACATTCTTTTCCACTCATCCCATCCTGATACAACAAAGCATTATTTTTATATGTGTATTTATATCTGCAAACAGAGGTTGCCCCCAGGCTGCACAGGTTTTTACTAAAGCACGTGAGCTCACTCTCTCTCTTGCAGGTTTCTTGCCTGTCTCCTCTCCCTTGTTGCTGTGGCAGCACCCAG
The DNA here is from genome assembly GCA_013398615.1 of Brachypodius melanocephalos. Lineage (NCBI taxonomy): Eukaryota > Metazoa > Chordata > Aves > Passeriformes > Pycnonotidae > Brachypodius > Brachypodius melanocephalos. The sequence continues at coordinate 904,260 of VZSR01001863.1, forward strand.
ATGTGCTGGAGTGGGCTGCTGAGCTCAGCAGGACACACACCCTGACATTATTTAGCTGCTCAGCCGTGCCTCCCAGATCCTCACACTCTGCAGAACCTAATCCATGTAAAACAGTGTTAGAAACAAAGTGAGCCCTGACAGCCTTATTAAAAGGGGTCAAAGCCCAAGTCTTTGTTGAAAGTAATGCCAGCACCCTGTTTTGTTGTCTCAGAGATTATCTCACTCCTTATTCGTTAGCAGGGTCAGGGGTGTCCTATAGAAAAGATAACCCCACCCACTAACAAACAGCAGGTGCAGCCTCTGTCTGGGAACACCAAGAGAAGTTGCCAGGACTTGGGCAAAGCTTCCCAGCTCTCCCTGCCCAGCACCTCATTTTATGGAAAGGAGGTCCTAGGCCCAGTTCTTCCCTAATTTTTCATCAGCTGCAAACCTTAGAGGTTTGCATTACTGAGGTTTTGAATATGTGCCCACAAACATCTAGAGCAAATGAAGCAGTATTCTTGTGGAAGGTCACAGTGAGGGATGCCCAGTAGGTATTTATGCAGTTGAACTCTATATTTTTGTAAAAAAAATGAGAAATGGTTCTTCAGATACTTTTTATGGGAACTGGATGGCTCTAGTTTGGATCGCATTGAGGAACAATGATTAAATTCAGATTGGGTAAAGTATAATGAAATAAAATAGTACTTTATTAAAGTCCTTTGATTTCAATTTTTAGGTTATTATATAGGATCTGGCTTGTTTGATGAAAAGTCATTGCCTTTTCAAAACTACAAAAGACTACACCTTAACTATGTAAAACATAAAAAATTAAATTTTAACTTTCTGGAGATATGTCTATCCAATTTCTACGGTAGAGATGCGATCATCTTAGAAGCGTTGTGTTTTGGCATACTTTGAAACTATTCTCTTCAGAACATGTTTATTGCATGCTTAATTTACAAATACATGTTTGTTGGCAAAACAAGCTAAAATCTATATTGACGCTGCCTCTTGGACAAGTTGTGGACAGACACCTTTTGTCAGAAAAATCTCTTTTGTTTGAAGTAGTTAAACTGAAGTACTGTTGGATAATCATTAGAGTTAATGCATTCAGTTTAATATTGTTTCATTTGTCATCCATATCATCACTATTTCCCAATCTAATCACACAGCTGTCATCACTGCACCCTTTCCCCAGTGTCCTTGGTGTCTTTCTGGATGGTTGGTACATTATGGACCAGGAGTACGAGGGAAAGAGTGTTCAGATTTCTTGCACTGTGAAGCTGGACAAGATTGTAACTTAGAGGCTGATCTTTGCCTTCATCCCTGCTTGGGTCTCAGGCTGTTCTCATCGTCTCTGCTCTCTTATTTCAGATAATTCAACCCCTCTTAGAACTTGACCAGAACCGCAGCAAGTTGAAGTTGTACATCGGCCATCTGACAGCCCTGTGCCACGACCGCGACCCCCTGATCCTGCGTGGGCTCACCCCGCCGGCCTCCTACCACCTGGAGGATGACCAGGCAGCCTGGGAGAAGGAGCTGCACAAGATGACCCAGGAGCAGGTGAGCTTGTGGGCTCAGGTTCTGAACAAGGACCTCAGCTTGCTGGTTTAGGCTTTACCGATGTGCCACACCAAAATGTGGTGAAACCATCTTGCGAGTGGTGAAAGCAGGTAGCAAAGATGAGCTCTTCAGCTGATAAAAGGAGTCGATAATTTTTTTAATCATTGCCATTTATTATTTATTATGGAATTTCATCTGCTCTTGTATCCTTACTTGGGGCCATGCATCTCCACACTTACAGGAAATCGAATTGCAAGATACCACTTTTGCCATGTTTTGACTGTTAACCTTTAGCTGCCCTCTATAATTCAATGTAGTCATCAAGATCTTAAATCTTACTTTAATTATATAAACCATTTATATTTTAATTGACACCTTTTTTTGAGTCTCTCTAAAAATAAATGCAGTGTCTTTACCTGCTGTTACAGAATATTGTGCCAGTAATTTCTACTGCTTACCCATTTTACCTGCATACCTGAATCAAGACTGGACTCAGTGTGCTGGATGTGATACACCCATGCTTATATACACACATACAGTGACTTCAGAAAGCCAACTGTGTATTTCCAGGAGTTCTGGAATACAGAATTGAAAGGGTTTAATAAGAGTTTGTCAGACGAAGTCTCCACAAGAGGCTGTCAATCAAGTTAAAAATCATCTACTGAAATAATCTTCTTTTCTCCCAGCTCTGGTAATGTCTTGCCTTCCTTAATCCCTTCATTGGCAGTTTTCTATCTCTTGTTTCTGGAGTATAATTCACCATTCCCTACTACCTTTTTTCTAGTTTGTTCCTATTTCTCTTTTCATTTTTTTTACTTTACTATTCTAGTCCTATATTACTAAATGCCATTCTTTTTTTTTCTTTTTTTTTTTTTTTAATTAAACTACTACAAGGAACTTGTACCAGATCTAAATGTGACTAGTTTTATCTTTTTAACCCTGACTTTGGATTATAATGCCAAGTCTTTCACTGTTCACTTTCATATGCTTTATACCAAACTCTATCCAGTGTGCACACAAGCTAGTGTAAGACCTACACAGTTAAAGGGGGATTTGTGGCTCAGTGAACATATCTTGAGCCTATCTTGAACATTTCAGCTCTGGTTTTCTTCCTTGGTGATTTTAAAACCAAGTTCCTTGAACTTTCGACTCAAGACTGAATTTTGATTGAAGAATTGGAGAGAGCAGCCAAATTGCAGGAAACCAACAGAATCACGGCTGAAAATTCAGAAAGAGCAGATCTCTGGAGATGTGCCTGTAACAGGGCCAAGATGGTACAAGACAGTCAGGCTCTCTTTCTGTACCTGTCTTCATCCATTTACTGATTCAGCATGTGCTGTGTACCTCCCTGAATATCTGCATGTGCCTCTGGAGGCATGACACATTCCTTTCCCCTTCAGAGCCTTCTGGCTTCTGTAATCACTGATACAGGATTCAAATTTCTTCAGTTTTATACATGCCATCCTCCTCTATTAAAGCCTTACAGCTCCTATGGTATAAATCAAAACATGAGGCACATTATTTTGAACCACCTTGTCTGTCAGCTTGAAATGAAGCAGTGGGTGACAAAACCTGTAGCATGTATGGGAGGCACCTCTGAAAATGTGAGTGGATATGGGCAAAGTTTGGATATCACTGAAATAAATTGCCTCATTAATTGTAGGTGTGGTGGTCTTCATATATAATCAGGATCTGTGGGGACAGGTGGTATTTGATATTTGATTAAGACATGTGGGTAAAAAAAAATAGGAAAGGCTTTCTTTGTCAAGTTCTTCTGAATAGTAAGCCCAAAAATAATATTTCCCATTAAAACTTTGTTAGCAACATGTATGGGTTACATAGTAAAGGAAGCGTTGTGAGAAATTGTGAGAAAAGGGAATTACCTAAGTTGTTCTGGAAAGAGAAAAGAATTCTTTTTCTGTCCTCTCACATTATTGTCTTAATTCTGCACTGCTGTCACCACAGTTGTTTAAAGTTACTTCTCCATTCACAATTCCCAAGCATAAATAATGTCAGCTAAAATAAAATGTGGCTGTCTCTTCTGCTTTCCCGTAGTCACTCAGATGGTTTTTAAGAAGCTTCAGTTGCAAAACACAAACTAATGATATATTTCAATTTACAAAGCAGACTTTTCATTTAAGCCATGGAGCTTTTCTGTTCCTAGCTGCAGAGTTTCCTTTGTGCTTTAAGTATTCCCATGGGGGGTGGGAATCAGTTCTCCAGATTTGCAGAAGCCCATCAGAGAACACCCATTTTGCATCTTTGGAATTTTAATGAGTTTTGTAAATTACTTCAAATCCAGTGCATTAAATTCACTCCTGTCCCTTCTAATATGATCTTCTATAGATAATGCTTTACAAGCCTCAGTGGGAAAAAATTAATCCTCTTGAATGTTAAGAAGTGCTAACATGATTAAGGAGGATACATTTAACCAACACCAATAATATTTAAGCATGATGCCAACGTATCCACTTCTCGCCAATGAGATTACCTAGTTTGGTTGTTTTGGGTTTTTTATAAATAGTTGAGAATTCATTTTCGTACTGCTGCTTTTGGAGCTGTTATTTCCCACTGCAGCAACTTTTATTGACAAAGGTTGGTTTGCTGTGTTTCATCATAGCCAATATACTTAGTAGATCTTGCACGCCTGCTGGGGAGGCTCAGGTACCAACAGCAGGAATTTTCTGTGGCTTCTTTCTGTGGATACAACTGGGATATGAAATGGATTTAACCTTTTCATTCTTCCAGTGCATCCATGGTGACCCACAGAAACTAATGTACAAATGGTTGTTGGAAAAGTATCTGCCAGCATCAAGACCATGGATCTAAGGGGAATTTGTTGCCACATAAATAATTCTGTAGTCTCAAAGTCTGACTGATAATTGATGCTTCTTATCCATAATAGTGTCTTGACACTACCATTAAGTTCAGTGGTAGTCCTTAGTGACTTCAGCTGATTACAGAATATGCTGAGTTGGAAAGGACCCACAAGGATCATGGAGTCCAACTCTTATCCCTGCACAAGACATTCCTAAGAATCACAGCAGGTGCCTGAGAGCATTGTCCAAGCACTTCTGAACTCTGTCAGGCTTGGGGCTGTGACCACATCCCTGGGGAAGATTGATTGTAATCAAGCTGTGGGGCCAAGATACTATATCATTCTTTGCTGGGATTTTATCAAAGACATTTAGTAAGGCTGATTTATTGTAGTATAATTGTGGTCCATTTGTAGTGAAGAACTGAAGCCAATACTTATGAGTATATGGTGTATCAAAACCTAATCTAAAATAATAGACTAGACTAAGTTGTGGACAGTAAAGAATCTAAAGTTTTTAGAACTATGTCATTAAATTACTCCTGTGGTGGAAAATGTCCCTTTGAGTCAGTTCTGACCCAATGTCCCCAAATAAGCTACCCAGTACTGTTTCTGGAGCTGTCATCCTTTAACCAGTTCATGTCCCATTTGACTTTCCTTATTAAAGAACTAAAGTTACCAGAAGAAAAGAGAAATGTTCCAAATCTCAAAGCTAAGAAATAAAAATTCCATTCATTCATTATAAATAATTGCATTATCCTAGCAATTTCTATGAAATACCATACTTTCTTTCACTTTGTCCTAGAGGTATCATTATGTTAATATCCTTGAGCTCTGTAGAACGTTTCACATTTCAGATGTGTGGGATTTTAGTCCACATTTCAGATGTGCCTGTAAGTGTGGGATTTTAGTCCTCTCTGAAAGGAAATGGCATTAAGGACATAATTATATGGTCCACACTTTTATTTATAGTTTGGGTTTTGTTTTGCTCTTATCGATACAAAAGAAAAGAATGGAGTAGAAACTGGAATTTGCTGAAAATCCTCACTTCAGTGTGTCAGAGGTGGTGCACTGCTCTGGGGTTGAGAGGCAGCAGTGTAAGAAAGTGAAAAGAGCCAACGAAACAGAGCAACCAGGTAGGAGAAGCAGGCAGCAGTGTTAGATTTGTTAATAGCTTAAGGACTATCAGCAATGTTTCTTAACATCTCAAATGTGGAAAATCTCACATTACAGAGAATTCTTATTTTCAATAGGTCCTGCAGTGATACTTGGAAAAAATATCTCTTCCAACAGAAGATCTATACAATTGAAATAATTTTCTTAACCCTAGGAGTGGGAGGCATTTTTCCCCCTGGCTCCCTGCCATCAGAGGCTCTTTGCAGCCATGTCCAGCACATCCTGGCCTCCTGAGGCTGCTGGGGGTCCTGCCAGTTCCTGCTGGCCCTCAGGCACCAGTTTGTTCCCTGCACACTCAGCCTCTCCCTCTTTCCCCAGAGGTGTTTCTGGCAGCATTTTCCCTGTGACCAGTGCATCAGCAGCAGTCTTGGAGACCTGGGCAGGTGCATTTCCATCAGAGGCTCTCTCAGAAGTCACCTGCTGTGGGAGCTTGTCTCAGCCCACTACCAAGTGTTGTACTTGTGGCTGCTTTGCTGGGAGTTACAGAGAGGCACTTGTGAAAAATCTTCATGATCATCAAAGAGCCTTCATTGTGCAGGAGGGTTGGCTCCCCTCTCCCTGTGCACCAGCTTCAGCCAAAGCTCAGACCTTCTAGGGATTCCTGCTTTACTAATCCTCTCCCAAGAAATCAGAAATGCTTTTTCTGCTCTGCTGACCGAAGCAGAGGAAGGAAAAAGGTGATAATGTCACTTCACTGTAGCAGTCACCACCTGCTGTGTCAGCTGAACAGTCATGGCTTGGTTCCAAAGAGCAACATTTACCTTGCACTTAATTCACATTTCAGTCTCCACGGAGCAATGGCAAGCTTTTTGTACAAAAAGACACCAAACCTCATACCTGTAGCTGTCAAAATTCATTTTAAAACTGCATATTTGATTGCTAAATTCTGAAAATATTCAACACGTATTTTGATTTGTTATACAAATAGTATTGCAAGTGGGATAAACTTCACTCTAAATTACAAATAGCCATTTTATAAACATCCTGTGTACTTTGTTCAGATTCTGCTTGTGTTCTTCTGTGTCATCTGTGAGGAATTACTCAACTTACTTAGTTTCTGTAAAGAAATTACTCTGCTATGATTTGCATTTAGTCATTCTAAATTACTCTATTACTTCAGAATTTACCCTTGTCTTCCTTCTCTGACTGCTCTTCTATTAGCTTGTTATCTTCCCCCACTTGATTTATGTCATTTATTTTTAATTTGTAATCTTATGGGAATGCATAATGTATTTTAAAGTTAAACAGTCCACTTCTGGTCTCTGTTAGAAATTAGAAGGAATAATTGCAACAATTTATATCCTTCTTCATGTGCAAATCTATTTCCTGAGTTTGGTTGAGAAAGCAATGGATATGGGAACTCTCTAAAATTGTTACATTTTAAAGTGTTTAAAACTTTTATATTTAATGGTTTGGGTGAGGATCAGAACAGTGTCATAGTTCTTAAATACTGGTTAAAATCACAAACATTATCTGTAAATTAGACATGTCTCTAACACCATAACATCATTCATTTTATTTGTCCGTGAAATTGCTATTATTAATTAAAATACATACTATCAATCAGGAATATTAACAATTCCTAACTTGAAATGAGATATAAAGGGAAAAACACTGATTTCAGGACATCATCAAGCATTCTGTGTGTGTGTGGTGAGTCAGAAAATGAGAGTGGTCTCCCTTGGAGCAGTCCCTACAAGCAGAAGATACAACCCTGAGCTGTTCCCTTGTTTTTCCAAGGGCAGCTCACCTCTCCTCATGTTTTGCTCTTAGAGCCATTTCTATTACTCTGGGCCTTGCTCAGACACCGTGGTCCTTGTGACAGCTTTCTGTAGCATCTTCTCCTGCTGAGCTGTGGATTCTGCTTGGCTTTATATCTCTTTTCAAATTAAGAACAGTTAATGTTAATGATTGGTAGTATATATTTTGATTAAAATTAGTAATCCCATGCACAAAGAGAAATGGGCAACGTTGTGGCATTGTGGATATTATTTTAAAAGACAAGCCTGTTTCATTGGAAATCTTACTTTAATTTTTAAATGTGTGTTTTTTTAATATTTGAAAGAGCTGACATAAACCCTAAATTTCCAGATAAGGCAGAAATATTAAAGGGTTTACATTAAAAATTCTTCCTTTTTTTTGTTTTTGAAATTTGTCAGACTCGTAACCTTTTCTTTTGGCTCTTTTATAGGTATATAGTTGGGAAATAAAGGTTTATATGTAATTAGCTCTCACTGCATCAAACACACATATTTACAGTGGTTTGTCTCGGTAGATGCAAAAGCTCTGGACCATTTGTCTGAGCTACAATGAAGTTTAACTTGAGACAAAACAAAGGTTTAGATTAAATCAGTTTAATTTCTTATTGATGCTTACTTGTGTTACTTTAAGCTCTAAATGTACTTTTCAGACTAACCATAAGGTGATCCAGAAACACTTGAACTCTGGAGAAACATAATTCTATATCCTGATATTGTATCCTTACAGAGGTTTTCCACTAACTTACTTTTTGTGCTGCTCTACAAGCTTTTCACACTCTGTATTCAGGTTTCTGCCATAGCCCAAGATGAGATGCCAGTTTATCTGTGTTTGCTTTTTTTCATCAGTGTTTCTGTGGAATTGTTAATGAGGCAAAAATCACACTGGGGAGTAGAAATAAGTTTTAAAGAATCTTAGCTTAATTTTGCCTTGTTTCCATTATGGGAAAAGCAGGGGCCACCAAGGTTCTGCAGAGCAGCAGCACAATTCGCCCAGTGTGCATATAAAACTGTAGCATCCTATTTCTTAACCATGAAGTTATCTTCATATGTATCATTCATGTGACTCTGAATGTCAATTAATCTTTAAGTTCTGAAATACCTTGGAACGGGGAAGCTGAATTCATGGTGAATTGTTAGGGATTTTTTTCCATGATGGAGTTTAACTATAAATGGAAAATTATTCCTATCATGACTTGCTCTAAACCCAGGAAGGAAGGCAGCAGTGCTGAAAAGTGTCTGAATCTATTGCAGATTTTCTGTAAGCTTTCCTTCCCCTGAGATGCTGAAGGCCATTTCTGTTCTTCTGTCCAAAGATAAATACTATGAAGCACTTCTGGGGTCCGTGCAATCCTTTTCTTTCTGAGCTGTTCAATCTTACTTGTCATCAGCTAGACAAAAACATATCTGGCTTTGTCTTCTCATTTTTGGTCATTTCAATGAGACAAGTATGTGAATTTCCTCATATCCTCAACTGTAAATGCCAACAAAAAAGGATTGTTCACATTTCTTTATTTTCATAAAAAAATGGCATGGCAAAGATAACACCATGTCAGCTTGCATTCATGGAGAAAAAAAGTCTAGGAAACCAGGAGCAGAACTGATATTAATACTTCTAGAGAAACTTCCCTACAATCTGGACTTGCAGACATCCAGGTGAATCCAGTTATGCCTCTGAGAACTGGATGTTCCCTTGGCTGATGGAGGAGTGACGTCAATGGAGACGAGATCCCTGATCTAGAAATGCTGCCACCAGCCATAGAGTCAATTAAGATGTCTTTGCTGAAGTAGAAATCACATTATTAAATCTAGCTGTTCTGAAGCTAGCAAGCTCAACTCAAGGCTATCATTGCTATTTTTCCAAAGACGTTTCACCACAGACATCTGCCAGCCAGCTGTGTAGACTTTCTGTCTGTGCTAATTTGTAAAGTATTGTTGCTGGCCTTTAGCATTCAGAGCCATCTCCTTTTGGGCTCTTGATGGACAAAAACTCTCTTCTTGGAAATATTTTCTTCCTCTGGTTAAGTTGGTTACTTTTGTTTGGTTGCATTTGATTTATTAGCTTTGGCACGAGCTTATTTTGTCGGTCTTATCTTGATTTTATAAGGCATCTTATATAAATGCTGACTAATAGAGCAAGAAACTGAGACTTCACTGATGTTGTAGTATTGCCCCACTGAAGACAACATCCTGCAGGATTCCCCCCTGTCCGCCAACCCTCTGAAGTTCATTCTCTTGCAGGTGCTTTTATGTTTCATTCATTTAATTGCTTTGTCCTTTCCTGGAGCTTCACCTGGAGGATTTGGCTGAAAGGCCAGGAAGAGGGATGCTGGCTGGGCAGGTGGTGGTGGTGCAGGACCTCTGCTTTCCCTGCTAACACTGCCCTCTCCTGGTTCTCCTCCTGTGGACCGAGAGCTCAGGACCCTTGCAGGTGCCAGATAAGAAAAGCAGAATGGTAACGCTGGCTGTTTCTCCTGTTGCTTGTTCTGTCCCAACTCCATGGCCTCCCATCCTTCTGATGAATGGCCCCGTGCAATCTTTGTGCTGGCCCAAGGAGGCACAAGGCAGCTCTGTCTCAGGGCTCAGAGCATTCCCAGGAGTGCACCAGGGGTGGGGAGGTTTGCCAGGGGCTGCCTGACCTCACCAGGCTCACAACCCCAGCCTCAGAGGCACTCCCTGAATCCCAGTCCCCTGGCTTTTAATAGCCAGCACCACTCCTGCCTGCTTGTTCTGACTCTCTAAATCCTGCTTGCTGACTGGACCTTCCCTAGGCTTATCCATCTATTCCAAGTTCCTAACACCTCTGCCAGGCTGCTGGAACCAGGCTAGTCACCCATCCTGCAGTTCCTGAACCATTATGGGTTACTACTGAGCCCCGCCTTCTCCCCCAGAGCCCTACTCGAGCCCAGAGTGCTCCCCTCCCTCTCTTTTCCCCACTTCCCAGCTCATGTCACTCCACAGAGCAGGATCAGATTGCCTTTGCATTGTGATTGTTGGCAGGAGCCCCTCTCGGATTCCTATGGCTGTTCATGAGTACAGCAGCCAGTAGGAACAAAGCACATGAGAACACATTAAACCAACAGTCAGCACGCAAAGCCCCAATAATTTACTATATGCTACCCTGCCTAGTAAAGGGAACAGTGTAGCACGTTTGCCCTTTTAATTTCCTTTCTCACACTTTCATCTACAGAAGCCTGCACCATAACTTCCTTAAAAAGCATTTTTACTTACTCCATAGTCGTTCTTATGCTGTTTGTTTTTAAGCAGTGTTTCTTGCAGAAGCAATCTGCTGTGCTTTGCTTGATACCATCACTAAACAAAGACATGCTGTTGTATCTGATTAGAATTTTAATTGTAGAAATCTAACCTTTGCCACTGCATTGTGCTCTTAAAGTGGTAAAATGATCCCTGCTGTGCTGCTGCCTGATAGTTCTCTCTTTTTAAAACCTGCATTGAGCAGTGTTACAGAAATGCGAAACACAGATGAAGAAATTTGTATACTGATGAACAGTTACCCCTTCAGGCATGAAAAATGCTAGTTTGACATTCTTTCCATGTCATGTATTAGCATGGTAGAGTTCCAATAAAAATACTAATCAGTTAGGAATAAGAAATGTTACAGAACTGACAGATAATATTATATTTTTTAAAACCACACAAAATTTAAAAGAAGGTTCAAATATGATAAGATAGTTGCTCACAGCAGCTCAGAATGACAAAGAACTTTGGCTTCAGGAGCTGGAAATAAGCTTCAGAATCCATCTTAAATGTATGTCCCTGCTGCATATATGCTTGTCTTATATTCACAGGGAATATACTTCATTAGAAGGAAATCCTATCACTAAAAAAAAGTAAGAGCTTATTGGTATATAGTATAGGGCAGGGCTGTCTCCTTGAAACCTTATCCAGTCTATCCCTATCTTCTGACCTAGTGAGGGATGTGCTTCTCCTTGTTCTCTGAGGTCCTTAGACCGCTGTGAGTACAATAATCTCTAAAATGCTTGCACCAATTACAGCATTCCTTGGGATTTTGCACAGTTCTCAGGCCAGCATGGACTTTATCAATTGCTGGGCAGCTAAACAGGTTACTGAAGGCAGATGTTTCCTGCTCTTTATTAAGACTCTGTGGGCCCCTAAATCTGGCAATGGCATTAGGCTCAAAGCTAAAAGCTGTGTTTGCATATGTTGTGTGACATGGTTTGGGACAGCACTTGTTGGAAAAACTGTTTATAAACTGTAGACAGAGTGAATAATACAAAGTTTGAAATTCTGTGTCCCATTCTGAGCCAATTATAGTGATCTGAAGAACGAATGACCCAACAGGAAATGCAGAGTTAGTAAACAAAAATCGTGTATGTTCCGCTGTAATTGTGTGTAATCATCTTCTGACTGAGTTAGGAAAGAGAGTTTCTGAAAATTAATAATTTGTCAGGAAAAATAGAATTCTGGTTAACTCCAGGTGTATTAAGTATAATTATGTGACATTCCTGTTGATTTCATATCAGGAATAATTCTCAAGTAATGACCTATGAAGCATCCTATTATTCATGAATAAAAGTCAAACTATTTAAAGCAATACAATAACAAGCTGGTGTATTGCTCCTGGAATATGATTGCCTTCAGAAAAACATTCTACAGAGGAAGTTCTTATATTTATCATAGGACAGTGTCTTCAGGAGTAGTTGAGTCATGTGGACATGGTCTTTACTGGGAAGGTGACAAACCTGGTCCTGTAGAATGAAAAAGTGAAATAAAGAGGATGGAGAGTGTTCAGTTCCAGGTGAGGGAGTCATCAAGGGAAGATGCGGGTGCTGGAAGTGCCCAGCACCTGTCACCTCTGTTAGCTCCCTTCCTAAAGCGTGGTGTAGCCGAGCCTGCTGGGCAGGGCTGTCCCCCAGCGAGCACATTTCAGAGCAGGGCTGACCGTGTCTCTGTGTGTTCCTGCAGCTGCACGACGAGCTGGAGAAGGGGGAGAGGGAGAGCGCGGAGCTGCAGGAGTTCGCCAACGCCATCCTGCAGCAGATCGCGGATCACTGCCCCGACATCCTGGAGCAGGTCGTCAACGCCCTCGAGGAGTCCTCCTGACCTCGGCCACCAGCCACGGAGCAGCACAAGCGGCCAAGCCCAGTCAGTCCACGAAGCCATGGGAGTGGAGAGCAATGTGAAAGACAGAACATGGAGTAGAAACTTCTGGTGCACCTTTGACAAAGAAAACAAAGGCAAAAGAACCCTTCTAAAACCTACATGCTCTCTAGGTTCTTCCAGTCTATGATTAATCAGCCATTTTTGTATTTATCTTCTCACTGCCTTTCTACTTTAGAATCCAATTCCCCATTGACTTTGTTGGTGGTGACTTTTGGATACAGCTAAGCAGAGCTCTTCCAAGTCTACTGAGCAAAGAAGAGGGGATCCACTGAACACGAGCAGCTCTAGTTCTCCATGAGGTTGCAGAAGAGTAGCCCTCACCTTTCATTCATATATTGCTTTTTGCTTCTTATCTTCTTCCCTTCTTCTTGTTTTTTATTTTCATGAAAGCTAAAAGCCTGAATTTCATAGTGCTAAAACCAAACCTGAGCGTGCTCTTATTATGGCTCATGACTGGCCAGCATCAGCTAGCTCAGGTCTTGCTGCCTTGTCTCAATGCTTCTTATGTTCTTAAATAACAGAGTGAGGAAAGGGAAGTTTCCTTACTTGCTCCTGTTAGTCATTTCATCTAGCAGCTGGGAAAAAAGATAGGCATGGTGGTACTTTCTGTTTACTTAACTTGGATCTTCATTGTTCACTGGTCTGATTCTGAAGTGCTAGGTGGGGCAGTTTTTGAGGTAACTGTTTTCATCTGTTGATTTTTTTTTTGGGGGGGGGTGCATTTTAGATGAGGTTTCTCCTCATAGGTCTGTGTCTCCTAAGTTCTTACTTTGTAGAGAACTCTCTCTCTTCGAACAGGTGTAGTCAACAGGTCAGTTCCCAGCTTTAACTTGTATAGTTTGTCCAGTTTTTCAGGCCATAACTTTGTGAACGCTAGCTGTCATGAGACTAGGCATTCTGTAAATGAGAAATTCGCATCATTTAGCTTAAAAGTATAATTTTAAAGCTAAGTTAGGTAAATCAGTAGCATAGTTCTTACCATAATTATAATTTAATTTATTTTGGTTTAGCTTACATTGACGAGGAATGAGTTTGAGTTCAGAGCAATAACCCTTATGAAGAGGAGCATCTCTGCTGGAGTTGGCACCCAGCTGAGTAGATAGGTGTAAAATCACAGCTTTACTGAAACCAGTGCAATTCTTCTGAGTATATGAGAGGCCTTAGTTTTATTCCCATCCACCTTTGACACTCGTTCCAGCTCCTGCTGATAGGTAATATGGCCTGAAATCCCAGGTCAGTTTGTTGTGGTAGCAAGTCAGAAATCCTATTTTATGAGTAGGACTCGGGTGTTCATTCTTGGACTATGCATTAATGGGGAGACACGTTTTTTCCTGGCTGCCAGTGGTTATGTGTGTCTGGGGGCATCTGCAGGACAGAACCCTGTAACACGTCCCCGTGTGCTCCTTAAAGGAGCTGCTCCCTTTGGCTGGCTCATATTACTTCAGAGAGCTTGGGGAAGGCAAAAGGAGACCAAATATCAACACAGCAGTGGAAGAAATCTTGGGGTTTTAGTCACTAGCTAATTCTGAATCCTCTCAGTAAACCTTCCATTCAGAGCCTGCAGTTTAATTCCATATGGCTTATTACATTTTGAGCTTAATCACTAAGCTGTTACGCGAAGGAAAATGTTCCAGGCCCTTTGAAGAAAATGTCATTTCTTATGTCCCTCAGATCCACAGCACAGCTTGCCTGTAGGTCTTTCACACCTTGTTTTTATCTTCAGAAGTGACCAATTGCTTCCAACAGAAAGGAGATCGGCAAAAGGTTGAGTGAGGAAAAATGTACCCTGTAGTTTTTTCCAAACAAGCACTGAAAATTGGGAAAAACCAAAACCTTACGTACCTGTAGACTCTATTGAAAACTAGCTAATTTAAAACAAATCACATCCCCATTGATTCTCCTGTAATAATTCAGCAGAAGGAGCTGCATTCATAGCCAGGGTGTCTAGGAAGAAGTCAGTCTCAAAAGAAGAGGTGAATCACTCCTTTTGCAACTTCGGAATTGCCAATGCTTTGCAAATCAGGAGAACTAGCTTTAGTTCTTCCTGTAATAGCAGCCTGTGTCTGAAGCTTTTTTTCTGTGTCGTGTGTGAGGAGGGTAATGGGAACCTGAATGTGTGGAAGGGGGATGCCGGAAGGGCAGCAGACAGTGACTGTACACACTGCTGGGCCGTGCCTCATCCCAGAACCACCCCTCTGCTCCCATTGCTTGAGTCAGCACGTTTCGATAGGAGCTGTTGTTTTGAAATCTCTCCTCTTGCTTTTTCTTCATCACCCCTAATTACTCACTCAAGGAATTTAATGCCGCCTGTAAAAGCATCAGAGCCATCAGCCCAGCATCATCGGCCACCGACACCCCTCCTGACTCTCTCATTAACTTATATGGTCAAATCTCCAGCTGCCCAGGTTCCCTGCTGTAAAACAATCCTTCCTCTGTGAGAAGCTGTGGAATTTCCCTTATCGATGCTCAAATGACTCCTGCTTGTAAACCTCTTACTGAGATGTTCCTTGATAGCGTTTCTGCTGGAGGCAGGGGCAGGGGGAGGGGATGGGAGTGAGGGGCCATCACTTTGGGCTGTTATTTCAATTCCCTGGCTGTACTGCCTTGCCCACATGTTGCAGGAAGTGCTGATGCTTCTTCAGCATCTCTGAGCTTGTGGCTGCATTTCTGTGGTTCCAAGTGCCCCAGCCAAAGGCCTGGTGCTGTCACGGCAGCGTGTGCAGGATCTGTGTGTCAGCAGCCAGGTGAAGCTCACTGTTTACACATCTCCCGGCCTCTTTCCAGGGAGGATTTGTCAAGCCTGGCTGGTTTTCACACTGGCCATTTGGTCCTTTATCTGCCAGCCACACACCTGCTGTTCCTTCCATCTGAATTGGTGGGCCCTGGTGATTTTTCTCGTTAACCACTGTTATCTCCTAGGTCTTGTAGCCTTCTCATCTTAAACACTGATCTGAGACCTTGTAAAGTGCTTTCAGGGAGGGAGCAAATCTCATTTAGGAACAGTCTTGATCTGACTTGGTCTCCATTGAACTGTTTCAGGTAATCTCTCTGATCCTGTGTCGACAGAGATCCTGTGGTGCACAGCTTGAGGAACTTTGGGGTTTGGGAGGTACTGCTGGCCACGATTTAATGCTGAACATGACCACTGAAAGCTTTTTCACTCATATGGAGTGCCACACCGTTGGCCTTAAGGCAACAAAGGGATTTTTATTCTCATAACCCATCATGGAATTGCATACGAGGCACATGGGGAGAAGGGCCGTATGTGGTATACCCTTATCCAGTGCTCATCCAGTTGCCTAACCCACTACTGCTCTTTTAAGATCTTATTCCCAAATGTCAGCAGTCAGGCAGATGTAGACAGTTTCCTACCACAGTGGTCCTGCAGTGCAGCAGCTCTAGGAAATCAGGGGCCCTTCCCAGGGACCCTGGGGAAATTTGCTTTTTCTTCTCCTGTTGAATGAAGTTCCATTTGCTACAGGAATTGTGAAAGTTTTAACTGCTTTAATATTAATTTTTTTTCTTCAGAGCTGTCATTTGTAAAGAAGCTGAAAGATGTAAGGACTCAAGGAGCTGTTTGTAGAAAATTAAGTAGGTCATTTTGGCAGGGTTTGGGCTAGAAAATAACTGAAGCCTGAAGCCCATGTACACTCTAATAGCTGACACTGCAACCACACTGGTTCATGATATCCACGAGTCCAAGTCCATATTTTCCTCTGAATCCAACCTCATGTGAAACACTAAAAGGACATAACACTAGAATTGCAGGGTGAAGACGTGAGCTCTGTTTGCCATTGGAAGAAGAATTACCTGGCATGCTCCCAGAGGAAGCTCTAAGCTTCTCTAAGTATTCTCTCTTGTTTTGACTGCCTTTAACCAGCTTTCACTCCAGAAAATGCCAAACTCTCTTTGGAGTCCAGTTTTTGCCAAGTCCTGGGGACAGAAGGTGAAGGTCTGACATGACGCGCGGAACCGCACGCACCGTTTCTCGTTGCACGGCTGGAATATCCCTTCTCTAGAAAATTTCCTGGTACTTCAGGGCTCTGAAATTTGCACAAGGGAGCATAAATGTCATAAATCTTGTAGAGATAACCTTGGTTTTTAAACCAAAGGGGCACCTCTTTTCATTTGCCCTGTAATTCCCACCCGTTCTGCTGCTAGTGCTCGATTTGTTGGGAGATTTTTTACATCTGATGAGGGTTGACAGGGTTGAGTCCCCACTCCTGTACTAATTGCCAATCGCTGCCACTGCAGGGGTCTTTACAAAGGACGTAGAGTCATGCACTGATACCATTTTAAAGCAAAGATGTCACTACATACATCACGTGTACATCCCTCAAATGACTCCAGTGGAATGCTAAAGGGGAAGAGCACAATCAAGGCATCTGATAGTGAAAGGAAGCCTCTCAGCTCAACACCCATGCTGGAAGAGGGACTGGAGAGGCCGTGGAAGGCTGTGGATAACCAACACTGCCCCAGCGGAGCCAGCGGGCTGGGAGGGTCGGGCACGCGGCATCGGGGGCGTCGCGCCTGGCAAGGCCAACTCTGCTGACCCCTCTCATCTGCCTGGTGAGGAAGAGGAGTGTCAGGGGTTTTTTTACAAAACAAACGATGTTTTTAATTGTTTTTTCCACATAAATGGAAGGAACCTTACGCAACAGCAGATCCTTCTGAACAAAATGGCTGTGTCCGCTGACTATTTTTAAAACAAGAAAAAAAGAGAAAAACTGTTTCAAAACTTTTTAGTGTCAAAAGCATAAACTCAGAAATCCTGACTTTTTCCAGTGTGTGTGGTGAGTGCTGTAACCCTGTCATCAGTATCTCCCCTGACTTTTTCAGGGGTGTTTTTTTCCTGTTTTGTTTTCTGCTTGTCGATATTGTCTGTGTGGTCCTAAGGCTGGGGCAGTTACCAACAATGTGTGTCTGTTGTCGGATTGAAAAACAAAGATAGTAGTAGAACTGAAAAAGATGTGTTTTTAAAAATATATAAAAATAAATTCCATTAAAAGGAATTCAAGTAAAGAAGCAACAAAGCCATGACTCCTCCTCTCGGGATTGTATGGAAAAGGATTTGTGGGCTTATAATTATAACCAGTTGCCTTTCACAGGCTTTTGAGGTCCAAGGCAGCTTGGCCTCTTAGGAAATGTTACAAACCCTGTATAAATTCCTGCTTTCCCAGGTTTATACTGTACGCGTGTAAGACAGAAATGGGCAGAATGAAACAGTATTTTGTAAGTCAATCTTTTCTGGTAACAGTTATCAACACCAGGTGTCCCCTAAGGTGGGAACCACTGATGTGAATGGGCCAAATGCTTTGGCCAAATTTTCTGTTTTCTCCATCCTACCCCTTGATGCCAGGGACGTGAGCAAGTGCAGATCAGCTAGTGCAGGTAGTTGTGTGTAGGTTCATTATCAAAGTTGTATTTCCTTGCCTCTGGTGTTGGTCACGTACCCAAGCGCGTTACGGGGCAGGAAGGCACCAGCAGCCACTTTCTGCTCTGGTTGCATCAAAGACTTGCATTGCTTGGAAGGAACAACATGAAGCTAAACTGGTGTGTGAGGTTAACCTCCTGACAAATTTCTTTACCTATGGACATAGGTAAAGAATTTCATTAAGTGGATGTATTTTTATTATCAGACTTAACCTTTTGCAAGCTTAGTTCAGGTCTTGAAAATCAAGTCAATGTGGTTTGCTTTTAAGTAGATATTCCCATTAGGCTCTTGGTGCTTTGGTAGGGCTTTTTGTTCAAAATGTTGGTTTCTTTCACTTGGAAACCTGCAAAAATGGATCTGTTGGTCACGTATTACTCTTATTTGTTATAAAATGTGGTTATCTTAAAAACCAAATTTGAAGCCAAATTTTAAAAGTAGACATTGTTCCTTGTATCTGCCCCATCTTCTCAGCTCTCTGCGGACAAGGCCAAGTCCTCCCTCCCTCTCTGCCCAGGGGTGGCTGCATTTGGCCCCTCATTACACACTCATTACAGTATAACTGGGGAGGCTTTAGTGTAAGATGCCTTTATTTGTTCAGATGCTGGAGGAGGAGGAATCCAATGGGACCACGAACAGGGGAATAACTTCTGTGCTAGCCCAACATGCTGCTCCAAGCCCGCTAGAACAGTATATTGCCGTTTCCTTCCAAGGCAGTGAATGAGGGGAGCTGCACACCGAGTTCACAAACCATCTGTGGAGTTGAATTCTGTGGGATGCTCCATCCGCTCCACAGACACAGATCCCTCATTTGCTTTGGAAGAGACCTGTTGCACTTTAGTGGAGGGGGAGGCAGGCTTTAGGGACGGGATCTAGTGTACTTGAATTCCTTTTGGAAATGACAGCAGCGGGAGACATTGGTGTCCGTGATGCAAGTGCACACGCTGCCTTCAACTTGTATGTGTTTTATTGCTGGAGTCATGTTACTGACAGGATAATGAAATTGCAAAGAAAATGTGTTATATTCAACTTTGCCTTGATAATATAAACACTTTGTTCATTTTTTTTTCTTCTTTTTTTATTCACAGACTAAGTTCATCAGGAAATTATAAAATTATTTAAAAATTCTGTGCCGTGTCTTTATTTCAGTGTGTGTTGCTTGGTGTCCCCTCCTGCATGCCCAGGATGGGAGGGCAGGTTGGAGGGCTGAATGGCTGCAAGGCTGTTCCCTGAGGCCAGGCTTGAGGTCCCAGTTGTTGCCCTCCTGCACCAGTGGGACAAGGCTGCTGGGGTTTGGCTGCACCACGTGCCTGGCAATGCTCATGGACACAGCTGGGGCTGCCAGCAAGGTGAAGTGAGGGACTGGAGTGTCCCAGACACCCCTGCACCTCACAGGTCAGGTGAGTGGAGAGGAAAACAGCTGCTATTACAGTCCCCTTTGTCTCTCCTGCCTGTTTTCCAAGTCAGTGACTTAAATGTTGCTAATGGGTGACAAAATTCCAGATGCGCATCCCGTGTTGAGTCATTGTAGAGATCACATCTTCCAGAGCAACGTGCCTGGAAAGCCTTGTGGAAAGGCCAGCAAGACTGTCCCATTGAACGTGTTCCTGGTGAAACCTGGCTGTGGGTGGTGTCCCTCAGGAGCAGAGGAGTCATGGCTTTGTGACACAGGATGAGCCGTGCTCCCTGCAGCGCTGGTGGAAATGGGCTCTACCCAGTGTCCAGTCTCCAGATGCGTTTTGATGACATGGGAAATTGCCTGAGTAATGTCACTATAACAATCTCATTTTTTCGGTGTTTTTGACTGTCCTAAAGAGAATAGCATTGCAACACTTGAGTCCCACTGATAGAACAATGTCCGTGCTAAACACACTCCACCAGATTCTCTGCAGCTATCCTGAAGCCCTGACAGCACAGACCTCCCCAAGCTGGGACACTTTCTAACCAATTTCTCTCCATTTCTTTCTCCTTTTGTCTGTTTGTACAGCCAATTTTTCTCTGGGCTTTCTTGCTGGCCTTCTCCCTTCTGCTTTTCCCTGATTCATTGTTTCTTGAGGCTCTTGAGGTCCTGACTTCTTGTTTCAGTACAAGTGACTACATGTGTAACAGAAACAGGCATCCTGATCTCAGTCCCTGGAGCTTCCCTTCCCTTTGTTGGTTGGATTTCAATCACTTGGGCTTCAATCAGGCATGTAAAGCAGTGTGTGGAAAAAGGATGCGTGGGGATTAAGGGTCTCAGGAGCTTTGAAAGGAAGAGTCAGCTTCCATCAGCCCCTTGGTTCCCAGTCTGGTTTATGTTCGCTCGAGCGTCTTGGCTGAGAAGGGGATTCGTGATTCCTGTCAGGCCAGGGTGTGCCTGGCTTCTGCAGCACCGTCCAGATCAGCTGAATGAAACCACATGCCACATAGATTTAACCAGTTAGTGCACAACAGGTACCCATCAGGCTGATAATAGCACAAACACCACTTCTGAAGGACTTGTCCTTTCTAAAGGAGCAGTGAAAGGGCAGGAGTCCCAGTCAGCACCGGTGGGACAGCACATCTGCAGGGAGAGCAGCACATCTGCAGGGAGAGCTCAGCTGAGCTCTGCAGCCCACGCTGGCTCTGCTGCTTGGTGAGTTGCAGGGCTGTGTCCCCGTGGGCTGACTCATGTTTTGGATGGCCCATAACAATAACACTGTTCGTGCTGAAAAGAGAAGATGCCAAACGCCTTTTGTGCGTTATCAGGTTACATTTCATGCATTGAGCAGTAAAACATGAGGCATCTGAGCAGAACTGTGTTGACTGCAGCTACTGTGATGCTGAACAGGCAAGGCAGCAGTGGAAACAGCAAATGGTCAGCCCTGGGATCAAGCACGCACAGATTTGAAACATTTTCCTTTGCAGATAGGTTTGTAGAGGTGTGCACAGCCCCTGTGTTGCTCCTGATTAAACATGGGCCTTCTGCAGTGCTCTAGCCAGGATGACTTGGGAAAACCTGCTTTTCTAAATCACACCAGTCAGGGAAACTGCTGAAACCACATCTGCAGTCCACTGGGAGAAGCTACATATTTAGGATCTCCTATTTCTGACAGGATCTGCTGTGCTTGTGCTGCAGATGCCTTTTGCTTATGTGGATTGAAGCTGTAGGGGTGCCTCAGCCAGCCCAAAGATTACCCCAAAACAGTAATTAAATCCAATTGCCCGTGCTAATGATCTGTATGTGACTAGTGACCTTTATACTGGAATTTTGAGACATCAAGTAGATCTTCTCACTGGGCTTCAGGATGTTTAGAAATCTCAGGCAAATAGCCAAAGTCCTCTTTCTTTAATTTCTTTAAAAACCCTCAAACTCAAGTAGGGCATATGACCTGGGAAACTAAATGTTTTGTAGGTGGATATACTAAATTGAGGTGCAAACGACTTTTTTGCATATCAAGCAAACAGAGCCATACACCTTGTGTTGGTAGACCTTATTTCTGAATATCCTGGTGATGTATTATAAAACGTAAGTGCAACAGCTGGGACCAGCTTGGATGTAGCTGTGGGGTTACATCAAGTGATTCTCAGGGTGTGGGCTTTAAATCCATCTGGTTTTAAGTACATGAGCAGTAGCTTTTCCCAATGTTTACAGTTGCAAACATCAAAACTGTTCTCGAAGGTTGACTAAGAAGTTAAATATTTAGGCGCAGGTACTGCAGCCCATTTGTGTGAAGTTGTCGCTTACTTCCGTGGGAATCCAGCTCCAGAAATGTCTGTGGACACAAATCCTGTAACAAGGCAAGTTAAAAAAACCTCTGGCTTCTTTATGTCTTGCTAAAAAGGATGGATGGCTGCTGTAGCTCCAATCCCATCCTAGAAGGATTTTTGTTCAGCTTGAGTAAACCCTTCATTTTCTGTAAAGGCACACCATTTTGGGGAACCACAAGTCCTGGAATGTATATGAACGCTCTTAACCTTTCTTATATAATGCACAGAAGCTGGTTTTAGCTCCAAGCAGGGGATCCTCCTGTAGCCCAGTGCACTGAAGTGCACGTATGCAGATGTGTCTGTGCCCATGTGTGTGATCGTGTATAAACACATGGAGCTGCCCACTGGAAACCGTGCTTCAAGAATGCCAAACCTGCAGTGGCAAAGGTCTGGAAATTAGAAAATCTACATTACTTACTTCATGCCTAATATGTCCACGATGCAATTTTCAGTGAGGTATTTATTTAACTTTTTTTTTTTTTTTTCAGATACTTCCCTCATTAAGTGTGCAAGATTAATTGATTTCTTCAAACTGGTAATTGTACAAATCCTACCACTGTGCCATCCAAGGCCACCAGTTCTCTGTCACAAGCCTCTCATTACTTTAGTGCTTTAAATTGTCCCTCATGCTAGTGGCAGCTTAGATATTAGGAGAGCTGCTCCTGTTTGTGCTGATGCTCCCTGGGCATTCCAGCACTTCCCCATGCCCATATCTCTGACCTGTAATTGCCCCCACTTATTTCCAGTGGGTTTGATAACCCAGCCCTTCACCTAGCAAAGAGGAGTTCTGTTTCTTCAGCCACAGAGCTGAGCATTAACTGTGATCAGACATTGTAGACTGCCTGAGGCTTGTCAAAATTCAAAGACTTGGAGATACAATTTGACGTTGCACTGGAGGTAAATGGATGTTCTTCCTCTGTTCTTCCTTACTGTCTATGAAGCACACTGAGTTTCCCAGCCAGGTCATTCCTGGCAGCAACACAAACTCTTCCCAAAATCCCATATGAAATATTTGAGACTACCTGACAGCTGAAGTGACTGACCATCACAGAAGGGGCACGTGTTTGCAGACACTTGTAGGCTGCATTTGCAAAGAGCTCCAAAATACTGCATCAGATACTCAGTGACTGGAGAATGTGCAATACATGCACGTGGGATTTAAAGACTGAGTGCAAAGTGCAGAAGGAGGTAAACTTAATTTCAGCATCTCATTTCTTTAGTCCCCACATGACTCAATCAGCAGTTCATGCCATTCATCTACTATTTGATTAATTTAGCACTAATAATTACTATGAGTATGGTGGTGGTGGTAGTCATTGAAGTTTGGGAAAGCTCCTTCTAAAGGTATTTTTAACTGTTGCCACTTTTGCTGATATCCTTCATTATAAAGTAGCATATTTTGGATTCAGGTATGTTTTCCCAATCCAAGTGGTGACTGCAAGGTGGTTTTCAGAGAGAGCTGGGGCTCAGCAGGAGGAGCAGCCAGGGAACTTCCACAGGCTCATGGCACCCACCAAAGCCAGGGAGGTTCAGCTGTAGCACAGCATCACAAATGAGTGCCTGCATTGATGCTCTCTTGCCCAATCTGACACCTGAGTAACTCCTTCCCAATAATTTTGACTCTACCAAGGAGTTTATTTGAGGAGCTACTCTCTTGTGCATAAATCCACAAGAATGATGCTTGTGCTGGCTATCCTCCCTTTTTCTTTTCGAATTTTGTTTAAGCATTATTAGCAGAATACAGCTGAAGTAGTAACCAAGCTCTTAACAGGTTTGTGCAGAGCTTGGCTCTGCTCCCAAGGTGCCTCTTTGCTGTGCCGGGCACAGCTGGTGAACATTTGTGTCTTTACAGACCCTTGGGGCTCCAAAGGTGTAACGTGAACCAGGATGGGTGGGAATTCATGCTGGTATCTCGATTGTCTGCATCAAAGGAGGCCCTACAACAGGGTTTTGTATGGAAAAACCAAGAATCTCCAGTGAGGGTGATGTATGACTGTGGCAAGGTCTTTCTGCTGCCCAACAAGGCCTGAGAGGACAATGGAAGCTGGCAGCTACTGTGCCAGCTGCCATCCTTGTCTCGGGTTTGTGTGGGGCTGGGAGCACGCTTCCTGCCCGCTGCCAGGGCTCAGCTCACTTGCAGCAATCTGTTCAGCAGCAGTAACTCCATTGTCTGCTCAGATGACAAACCAGCAAAATGCTTTGAGGCAGCAGCGCCCGATTTCTGAGCTCTGCCAACTCTCTGCGTGTCTCAGAAAGCAGCACCCACTTCTATTATCTTTATTTTTTAATCCAAAGTGGTTGCACACGAGGGGTTTGCTGGTTACTTTGGACAACCTGCAGACACCTGGCAGGCGTGGCAAACACGAGAACTGCTACCCCAAAGCTCTTGGTGCTGCTGCTCCTTTGGGAGGAGATGGTGGGAACAAGTTGGTGTCTCCTGCAAGCTCCTTTGTGACCATTTCCAGTACAATACTATAAGATGCCTCTTTTTCCTGCCCCAGTGATATGAGAAGTGTGAAACACTGTCTTGAGGACAGATGAAAAAAAGATGATTAAAAACTCTTTTCTCCTTGTGCATTCAAAACCCTTCATCACTGCAGTGATACTGCACACCACAGATTGTGCTTCCTACCAGTGCCCTCTGAAGGGTCCTCTCCTGTTAGTTTGGCAGCAACATGACACCTTGCATCCAAAATAGATCCCTCACTAGACCTGGAGGAACCTGGAGGAAATGAGAAAACTGGGATTTGTCAGCAAAGTGTAATGGATGTTCACATCTTCCATCAGGAATCCGTGTGCACATCCATCCCTGGCGTGGCAGGCAGGGATTGATAGTTGTCACCCCTGGTTCCTCATGGCCCTGAGGAGGGTTTGGCTGCTCACCCAGCCCACGAGCCTGCTGTGGCAGGGACAGGCAGCAGCTGCTGGCTTCACCCCGAGCTGCGGGGTCAAGCACTTTGCCAGATGGTGGATGTTGGAGATGTGGTGCACCCGATGCACTGGCAGCCTTTGCAGTCTCCCCCCCAGCAGCCCAAGCCAGGCACAGTAACTTCAAGGTGCCAGGGAAAGGCTGCTCCTCACCCTTGTGGTTGGAGGCTCCAATTTCCCTCGTTAGTTAATGAGGTGGTGACTCCTGACAACAGGAGCAGCAACACAATTGTTTGTGCTCATCCGTCAGAAGAGCAGATCAAAGCTCTTGACCTATGGAGCTGCAGACAAATGTCACCAGGGATGACCCAGAGGCTTCCCCTGTGTGTGACAGAGTGACATGACTTCATTGTGAAACCAGTCCCGGATCCTGCAGGAGCCAGCCTAACGCTGAGCCAGAGCTTTCCTCTGCCTTTGCTCAGGGCTCCGCAGTGACAGGGGCTCGGGAGGATGACGCCAGCGCTCCCTGGGTTTGTTTTTCTGCTGAGAGGCCTCGTTCAGCACAGCTCTGTCGCTCTGCTCATCCTTGGGTGTGCAATCTCCAGATGATATCTGGGCAAGTTCAGGCAGGAGCCTCGGGGCTGTGTGGCTGTGGGTGTGCTGCAGCCTGGGTGCAGCGAGGCTGTCACGGATCCTTTGGGAAGATGTGCGGATGTGTGAAGAGTCAGTGGCAGCCACCACTTCATGCCCAGCTTGGAGCCAAACCGGACCTGCTCTGGGCTGCTGGGGTGTCCTGAGGCACACCCTCACTGACTGCTAACGCCTTCCCTAGATGGAAGAGCTGAGGAAATGTGAGAAAATACAGAGCAAATCAGCCAAAGACATGTCAAAGGCCAGCTCCCCGTGCTCTGTCTGCGTGTTCAGCTGCAGTTCAGGCCTCTCAGTGGAGCTCTGATGGCTGGGGGTTGAGGGGCTGTGTGCTTGAGAAGGTTCCTGTAACTCACAGACCATGAATGATGGGGTCCCCCCTTAAACCCAATTTTATATCCTCATGAAGGCCCACAAGAGGCAGATCTGAACCTCACAAAAGCTCGTGTGGTCTCCACAGATCTCTGTGTCTGATGTTATTCATGCTGCTGTAAAAAGGATTATATACAAGCCATATCTTGAAGGGTGTCAAAACACAAAGTTACAATCTTTCATTACATTTGGTTCTCCCAAACACAGCCCCTGAAGCCCTGTGATGGAAAAGGATGTCCTCATCTGCATTTACCAAAAGAAGAAACCCAAATAAAGAATCCAGCTCTCATTGCTGGAGGGAAATAAAGAGAAATGTAGCTTCAGTGAATAGTAAAGGCTCAGAAACAAGAATCAAATCCACAAAAAAACTCCTCCCAGAGCGAAAAGCAAGATCTTAAGCACAAGAGCAAATATGTTTTGAGACGTGAATCATAGTGTCTTCCATTTTCGTGGGCTTCTTTGTGTTTTGGGGAATTTTTTTGCTTTGGGTTTTTTGGGGAGTTTTTGTTTGGTTTTTTGCAGGTGTGTATAATTACAGTCCCAGGATGTGATGAAACATTCAGTGATTTGGTGTAACTTCAGATGCCTCAAGTGGTGTTAGCAGGTAGGTGCTGTGCACATCCTGGAAAATCCGTGTCTCAAGCTGAAAATTCAGAGTCATGACTTCAGGATGTCAGCCACAGAAAAAACAGAACACACTCACAATTGCACTTAAATTACATGGGGGAACTCTGATGTCTTTAATGTTCCCTTTGCCAGAGTACATGATGGGATTCTGAGCTAGAACTCATTGGTTTCTACATCTTTAGTTTCTTGCATGTGTGAACACATACAGACACACACATTTTCCATGAACAAGCCCTTGAGATGTGCCAAGGGCTGTTTGTGCCATGGGAGCATCAGGATCCATGCACAGCCCTTTGGCTGGGCCTCAGGACCATATTCATGACAACATCTGAGTGCTTTAGAAGAAAACTATCTCTCCCCATGTAGTTTCTTCCCTTTTTGTATCTTGTGACTGCACTGGTGCTTTGGTTATTATAGTTTCCATCTCTGCCCACTTGGCATCTTTTAGTGCTGGTGTTTGTGTAAGCCCATCTATTACCCATGCTATATATTTATGTATTTATTTATGTATTTATTTATTTAGAAGCTGCAGCATCCAGGGATTATATTTGTGTTCCCTTCAGCTCTCACTGTGAAGGTGAGACTATTAAGCAAAGGCATTTGTCATCAGAGGGCACTTTGGAGCCTACAAAACACGGTGGTTTTCATACAAAGGCTTTATTGTCACCAGGTTGCTTTGGAGGAGGACGTGAGAGCAGCACAGCCAGCAGCTGCAGAGCCTTGCTGACACTCTCCAGTTTGTCCCTGGGATTTGTGAGACCCAGAAATAAAAACAGGAAATGTGCTGTGGCTTCACTAGCTGTAAACAGTGCCTGTCCCCAGGCTGTGTGACATCCCTCCCAGGCAGGGATCACACGCCTGGCAGACACACATTATCACACACCTCACCTCCCTGCCTGCTGCCCTAATCCTCCCTCTGCAGCCCCACTGTCCTAAAACACCTCCTAACACTGTCCTGTTCTGCACAGTGATGTTCCCAACTCATCCAGCCTCTGCCCGCTGCCTCAGCTGCCTGCTGGCACTGGTGGCACTGGTGGCACCCTCCTGGCTTGGTGTCTCAGCACATTTCATTTCCTTCCTTTCCACCTGACAGGCCACAGAGGATGTGCCACCCTCCCCAGAAGCCAGCGGTGTCACCTGTGTGTCCCCAGGGCCAGCAGGGCGTCAGGCTGGCCCCGCAGCCGGGAGTGCCCAAGCCAGCAGGGACGCAGACGCACCGAGCAAGCCCCGGGAGTGGCTCTTACCCCACGTTTGGGGTTCATGGGGTTCTGCCCTCCGTGCCCACCTGCAGCAGTGCCTGTGGGGCCAGGCAGGGAGGGCAGGCTGGACCCTCCTTGCCCATCCTGTGCCTCTCTCCCCTAGCGTGACCCCACGCATCTCCATGCTCCATGGGGAAACTGGATGTAATGTCTGGATTACGTTTCCTTCCCTATGATTCCTCCTTTAGCTGAAGCCTCTGTGTGGTATAAATCCCAGTGGATTATCAGGAGAATAATCCCCTTTCACCTCAGCAGTGCTAGATCCAGGCAGAGGCCTGTCTACCTTTCAAAGGAAAAAAATTACGGAAGAACATTTGAGCAAGTGAAGAAAGAAATTGTGAAGGCAGAGAAGGAAAGGAAAGGAAAGGAAAGGAAAGGAAAGGAAAGGAAAGGAAAGGAAAGGAAAGGAAAGGAAAGGAAAGGAAAGGAAAGGAAAGGAAAGGAAAGGAAAGGAAAGGAAAGGAAAGGAAAGGAAAGGAAAGGAAAGGAAAGGAAAGGAAAGGAAAGGAAAGGAAAGGAAAGGAAAGGAAAGGGGAAGGAGAAGGAGAAGGAAGGAAGACTCTGCTGCAGTCAGAAGTAGCACAGCATGGAGGGACATATCCTCTCCCACCCCTACAGGAGAGGGGGATGCTGGGGCTCATCTGTCGCTGACAGATCCCAGCTAGAGCCTTGTGTGCACTTTCCCCAAAACCACCTCTGGATGCTCACCTGCTGGGAGACATCTTCCTGCCAGATTTGTGGGACTTCAGCATCACTCCACTCATCTGGAGGGAGAGGGCTGGCAGGGCAAGCATCCCCTTTGGGTTCCATCATTCCCTGGCAGCCAGGCATCGAGGGGAGCCCTGGGTGCTGGCCGTGCCCTGGGGCTGGAAGCAGGGCAGGGCTGCACTGTCACCTCTCTGCACACACACACACAGAGGCTCTGCTGCACACCCACGTGCTGTGGCCCCATCCCACGTTACCAGCACAGCCCGTGTTTAATTACAGTGCAGAGCTCGTTACCACAGGAAGCAGGGGAGGCCAAGAACCGAGGCTTTAGGACAGGATCGCCCACTCGAACGGACAATAAGAATATCCACAGTTGTCATAATTCATGCTGATAAAATGTTTGGAAAGGATGTACAACTCTTCACCTCGGGGTTTAAGCCAAGTAGAAGAGACTGAGGGGCTGGGTCCGAGGGGAGGGGAGGTGAGGGGCAGATTACCTCACTGTCTGGCTATGGCCCTGTGCCTCCCCAAACCACGGAGCCGTGCTGGGTAAGGGCAAGACACAGGGTTTGGGAGCCCGGGCTGGCCCCAGGGCCATCTCCTGTTCCCCCTTGCCCGGTGGTGCCCGTCTGTCCATAGCAGGGAGGGATGGGGCAGCCCCCAGCACCATGGAACAAAACCCAGCAGGGCCCTCCCTATCCCTCCCTAGGCCATCCCGGGCTGCAGAGCAGCTCTCCCACAGCAGCCTGGGCTCGGGCTGTCCCTGCAGTGAGGCTGGTGGGACTCGGTGCTGCTGGGGCTGCCCTGGAGCCAGGGATCGTGGCGGGGGCCACCGAGGGGGGCAGTTATACTTTAACTCAGCCAGCCCACAGAACCCGCTCTGGGGAGTGCCTGACTAATGATTAAAGGGCTAAACGAGGAGAGCTGAACTCTCTGTGCTCTCCCCAGCCTTGCTACCAGCTTACGTGGAGACAGGCGAGCCAGGGCCTCACCCCATGGCAGCTGCCAGCTCGGCTGGTCACTGCTGCATCCTTTAAACCCTGGAGCCTTCAGGAGGGCTGCTGCTCATTCCATCTCTTGGTTTGCTAAGCACAGTGAATGGCTTGGGTCGCCCCTTTGCACCAGGACCGTGGAGGAAGAGCATGGAGCGGCGAGGAGGAGAGCTGCAGCCCTGGGAGAGCCATTCCCTGGCCTGCTCTGCACCCTGTGGGGCTCAGCACGTGGGAACACAGCTCCAGACACTGAATCCCTTGATGGGCTCCCAGATCTGCCTGTTGGAGGACCAGGAGGGCAGGGGCAGACTGGACAGAGGGTAAAGTGTAGCCACTGAATGTGGGGAGGTAGCTTGGCTCCGGCAGAGCTGCACATGTCAGCCAGCACTGCAGGCTGTCTCCATCTGACCTCTGGAGCAGCCCCCAGCCAGCAAGACCATCCAGACAGGGAGATCAATCCCAGGGACCCTACTAGTGCATCACTGAGGGGAGGAAAGGCGTTGGCACATCATACAGTCGCTGCGTTCCCTTTGCGTCCTGTGCTGGCAGAAGGGAAGAGAATACTTGGAGATGTCCACCTCTAAAGGCAGCAGCTTCTGCATATCCCACAGGATGAGCAGTGCCTAGCCCCTGTCTGGCTCCTGTCTTTTCTCAGCAGGGTGTCCCTGAGCCCAGGATGGATCTTTCTTGGTGATGTCAAGCCAGATGAATCCTGGTTTAATTGACCGTGAGTGAAATCGTGCTTTGATGGTTAATGTTATACTTGGGGCTGGGAAAACTACTGCAAAATCATAGCAATTAGAGCTGGAAATGATTCAAGTCATCTAATTTATTTCCTCTCCCCCCTCGCTGTCTCTCCCTGGTACAGAGGCAGCGAGGCTCCCAACAAAACATCTCCCCTGCGTTGTCGGGTCCTGCCTCTCTGACTCAAGGAGTGGAGCATCCACGTGTCCCTGGGGAGACAATTCCATCATTGGAAAGACGTCAACATCAGAAAATGTTTCAGAAGTTTAGCCTATATTTCCTTTTGTGGAGTGCCACAGATTCCCAGGTCATGAGCTTGACGCCCCAAGGAAGCTGGCTGCTTCCCACGAGGGCAGCGGCCGGGAAGGCGGCGGAGCTTCCCTTTGGTGTTTGCAGGGGCAGGTAGGGAATGTGGGGGTGGGTCAATGAAGGTTTTCACACCTGCAAGGCAGGTCAGATCAGGTAGCTTGTCTGCAACGAGCTCTCCTTTGGCAGGAACTCAAGATTTTTTTTTCTTTTCCAGATTTTTATTCCACAAATTCCACCTTGACTCATAACAATCTCACTGCTGGAAACGTGTCCAGTTCCTCACAAATTCACTTCCTTTCATTTGCTTCTACTACAGGTAGTAATCCCACCACAGGGACTGCCCCCACCAGGGGCAAGTGGTTAAGGACAGAAAAAGATCCATGTCAATGAAAGAAGCACAGTGATTATTCCTTCTCCTTGAAAGGTATCCCAGGATAGGCACCATCTCTGCCTCAGCTCTCCCCTGGATGCAGAGAGCACATAGGATCAGCTGACCAGGGGGAAGATGATTGTGCAGGTACAACAGGGTTGGAAGAAACTTCCCAAGAGATCAGAGCTTATGAGCACCACAGGACTGCTGGACTGGGCTACACCTGTGTTAGCAGAAGTTGGAGCCACATGGCTGAGTTTCTAGTGATAAGGTTCTCAATATATTCTGCAATATATCCTGCCCTTAACTGAGAGGGATTTATATTCCTTAATACATTTTAAATTGCTCTTCTCCTCTGCAGAGTGAGCTTAGTATTTCCACATCTCAAATAGTTTGAACACTTCCCCACACTCCTCCTGCTTGCTGGTAGCAGAGACCAGTGAGGGGAGAGACACAAGATCCACTGGTGTAGTACAAGAGAAGGAGGAGCATGAGGACAGTTGGGGCCATAGGAATGTTCCAGTGAGATGAAGAGAAATAAAACAGCTTGTGCTGTCCTGGGAGCTGCATGGGTTAAGCTGCTTTTTGCAAAGGAGCAGATGGAACATCTTCCCTGGGTGTGCTGTGCAGTGTCTCCCACCAATATTAGTCACATCCCAGACTCTGGTCATGGACTAGAGTCCACATCCTGCCCAGATCCAGTTGT
Organism: Brachypodius melanocephalos; assembly: GCA_013398615.1. Classification (NCBI taxonomy): domain Eukaryota; kingdom Metazoa; phylum Chordata; class Aves; order Passeriformes; family Pycnonotidae; genus Brachypodius; species Brachypodius melanocephalos. The sequence goes on from VZSR01001863.1 coordinate 935,461, forward strand.
GGATGTTGCCTATTACTAAATCAGCGAGGCTTAATCATATTGAGACATGTAAAGAACACATGGACAACACTTTTTGCAGCTGAGACGAGACAGGAGCCCCTCCTCACTGACAGCTGGTGCCTCCCTTCCCAACACCTCGTAAGGGTCACCCCTAGCCAGATACAAGTGCCTTTCTCTTATTTGCCCTGCTCTGTAGATAGAGTAGGGTTATGACATCCTCAGGGTTGTGTTCTGGTAGAGGATAAAGCAATCTTGTGGGGCAGACTAGAATAAAGAAAGGCAATCAACCTTTTTCCTTCCAGGAAGAAAACAGAGACATTTCAGCAGTGAGGACACAGTAAGGCAAAGTAATTGGTGGTCTCCTGTCTTCACCCACCCACACCACCACCATGACCAACCCATTCTGTGGGGTTTTTGTCCTCAGCAGTGGCAGCACTGCCAAGGCATTCCCCTTGTGAGACACAGACCTCTGAGATGAGCCATGCACCTCATTCCTGCTGCCTCAAGACACTTCACCTCTTCTCAAGCCCTCCAACTGGCCAGCTGGGAAATCACTCCCACCCAGTTTTGGAGATGCACACCCCAGCTGTCCCTCCTGCCCTTCCTGGCACCCAGCACACCCTGACACAAATGTATGTATCTCCCCATGGTCCTTCTCATCCCACCATAGCAGGAGTGGAGACATCAAGGATGGATTAAAGCTGCAGGAATTCCCATCTTCCTGATGGACTATGCTGAGGCCAGCATGGGATTTCAATAACCTGGTCTCTTTTTGGAATAATCCACATGGTCCATAGCTGAAGACTTTAGGGAGCACATATATCCAGTGCTGCCCATCCACCTCTGCTTGTGATCCAGTAGCTCTGCCTTCCCCATCTGCTCCCTCTAACCCTGATGTAAGGCACCATCCTGGGGTGTGAAGAAGTGCCAGCCTCAAGAGGATCCCTGTGAGGACGGATGAGGATCTCTGGCCTGCTGACCTGTTGTGGCCAGCTGTCCCTTGTAGCACCAAAAGTGGAAAAGCACATTGCTCTACAGACCAAGCAATTGGTTACTGAGTCTGAGTTCTGTGACACTCCTCCCCACACCTCCCAGGAGGGGTCCCTGCTGTTTGCTGGGTCCCCAAAGCAGCACCCTGCCTCTCCTCTGTGCAGCCTTAAGGAGCAAGTTAGAAGTTTGACAGACGAGCAGGGAACAAGTGTGACAGACAAGCATCCCATATGGTAAACAGGCTTTACCTCAGAGTGAAAAAGCTGGCACCTAAAAGTTCCTGCAGCCAGCTGCAATTCCAAGACTTCCTTTGCCCTCTAATTAGTTGGCATTTGCTGTACCAATTATTATCTTTCTAGTTACACAGCGCTGAGGACAACAGCTCCTTATTTCCTGCCACAGACACTGGGTTACTATTTACCTCTAGCTGTACCTCCTCTATCTCCTATTCCCATTAAAAGAAAGTGTCATTAATGACTGCAGTGATGGGAAACTGGTGCAGTTGGTCATAAATTAAGACAGTTGGAGCCTTCAATTACTTCTAGTGTGTAGCCTGTGTTCAAACACTCACCTGCTCCTCCAAAATGCTCTTGTATTTCCACTCTGAACCCAAATGGATGCTCAGAGCTGTTTCAAGCAAGATGCTCGTGTCAGAGTGGGTGTCTCAAGCTGCATTTTGTCCCAAGCCAGCACAAATTTGAGGAATTCCAGGGGGCCAAATGCCTCCCCGATGTAATTCCATTTGGATCCTTGTATGTCTGAGTCTGTGTACGTGTAGGAGCAGCAAGGTGCTCTCTGCACTGCGTGTGAGGCTCTGCAGCCCCTGCTGTGTGGGGACTTTGGATGCCTGATGATGTGGGGCCCAGAGATGGGGACCTGGACACAAGAAGTGTAACTCCTGGCTGCTGCAGAGCTGCCACCAAGCTCGGAAACCAGGCATGTGAATCCTGTCTTTGGGCACTGAGCTGCCCAGCAGTCCCAGGGCCTCGGCACCACTCGCAGTTACACCAAGACAAATTTGTGGTGATTCTGCTAATGACTGTGCAGCTACTCCCTGCTTCTGCCAGGAAAAGTGAGAATGGGATCTGGCTGTGAACCTGTGAAGCTTTATAGGAAGGAGGGTGGGGGACAGCCCCCAGAGTGATTCCTGGTGTTGCAGGCAAGGGATGGATGTGTTTGGTGAGTGCCAACCCGATCAAGAGCTTCGTGCACTGACTTTCTCCTTTGCCAAACTTTGCCACTCTGTTTTAACAGCATACCCGAACCGGGCTCTGCCTCATTCTCACCTTCACTGCAACCCAGCCGCCCACCCGCACCGGGAGACAGATGCCAAAAATCCCTGCTGAGATGAAGCAGTAGGTCACCAGGTCAAGAGCCCTCCGCTGGCGGGGGCCAGGAACCCCGCTGCCCGTACCGGAGGGGTTTTGGCTCCCTGCACGTTGTCTCCCGGGCCAGCAGCCACAGGAGCAGGGTGCTCGTCGGCCCCACAGCGAGAAGCCGGGGGTGCGGAGCTCTCCGCAGCTCGGGGCGGCGGAGCGGGCCGGACACTGACAGCCGGGCAGCCAGGGACGGAGCAAGGCAGGGACGATACACGAGTGTCCGAGCGTCCCTGCGGGGGCTGCGCTGCCGGGCACGGCGGGGGAGGGAGGCCGCCCGGTCGCCTCCAGCGCACGGGACCGCAGCGCGGTGTCCCCGTCGCCCCCTCACTCGCCAGCACGGCGTCCCCCGACGGCAGCGGGCCCGCAGCTCACCCCTGGCTCGGCGGGGGAGCCGCCCGGCCCCTCCAGCGAGCCCCATCGGAGCGGCGGCGGTGCCCGCGGCGGGGCGGGCGCAGGGCGCGGGGGGCGGGCGCGGGGCGGAGGGAGGCGGGGCGGAGGCGGCCGGAGCCCCCGGGATCCGCCGGCACCTCCCGGGCCCGGCACTCGGCGCCGCCGCCAACTTCGGCCGGGAGCCGCGCTCGGTGCCGCCGCGGCCGCGGGGAGGGCAGCGCCGGCAGCGAGCCCCGCTCCCCTCCCGCAGCCGGCGGGGGGCTCGGCCACCCCCGGGGCAGGTGCGTCCCCTCGCGGTCTCCGGCCGCCGCCACGCCGCCGAGCGGGACGCGGAGCCCCGTGCCCGCCGCGGGCTCCCGCTCACCTGCCGCCGCCGCCGCCGCCCCCCGGGGACCGGCGCCCGGGAGATGCAGGTAGGAGCGAGAGGAGCGGCCCCGGCCGGCGGCGGGAGGAGGAGGCCGGGGGCGGGAGGTGTTCGGTCGAGCCGGGCGCTGCGGACCCCCGGGCTCGGCTCGTCCCGGGGCCGGACGCCTCCCTGCGCGGCCCCCGAAGGGGCGGGAGGCGACGCGGGCGGTACCGGGGCTCCGCCGCTTCTCCCGGCCCGAGAGCCGCGGCCGCGCTTCGCCGCCGACCCCGGGAGGCGCCCCCGGCCCGGCGCGGAGCTGCCGCCGGTCGCGGCGGAGCGGAGCGGGGGCTGCGGGGATCGATCGGGCTGCGCGGAGCCCCCGCGGCTGCCGGGCCCCATCGCGGGCAGGGCCGTCGGGGGCCGAGCCGCTGCCGCCCGGCAGCAGCCCCCAGGGTGAGCCCGGCAGCGACACCGGGCAGCGGAGGGGCCACCGGAGCGCGGGGCTGGGGCCGATCGCGGGGTGGCCCCGGGGTGGCCTTGGTGGTGTTACTGCGGTGGGAGAGACCTGCGGTGTCATGAGAGACGCTGCCGGGGCGTGAGGGGCCACCCTCTGGTATGAGGGATCCTGCTGGGGTGCGAGGGATGCTCCTCCGGGTTGGCAGACGCTGTGCTGGTGAAACAGATGTTCCTCAGGCATGACAGACATGAGTTCACGAAACAGATGTTACTCCAGTGAGGTGGCCCTTACTGTGAGCGCAGGGATTTTACTGTCAGATGAGGATCGTTTCCCTGGGCATGAGCACAGCAGCTTTCCTGGGAGCACCCACACTGTCCTTCTCACCCGTGTGCGTGTGGTGTGGTTGCATGTGCCAGCACGGGCTGTGGCATGTGGGTGGGAAAGAGTCTTTGTGCTCTTGGAAGCACAGATGAGAAGTGAAAGTCTGCCCAGTTCTACAGCACCAGGGCATGAGCATCCCAGTTACGACTGTGATAGTCACGGTCTTCTATGAAACTTGGTTTTTCTTCTGGGAATTGTGGTACCACTTCCCTTAGTGGTACGGGTAAAACAACTTCCCCAAATGTATTTCTGTGTGCTCTGATATACTTTGTTGCCCCATGTTTTTGATAGTTTGCCATCAGGTGAGTGTCCCTGCATCTCTCTGTCCAACTTTTCACCTACCTCTGAATGCATTTCTGGCTGCCCTGCAGTGTGCCATCATCATCACTCTTGCCCTGCTGCCTGCACCCGCATACTCACCTGTACACTTTTGGGGTCAGGGGTTTTTGTGACAGAGCTGTTTCTTACACATGTACTGGCACTTCAGCTCCTACTTCAGTTTCTTCATAGCCAAAGCCTTGGATGCGTGTGCATCGTGTTCCTTGTGTGCACCTGCACATTTCCAGTGCAATCTGCTCTGCTCCACATCACCTGCACACGAGGACTGTGTGCATCAATGCGTATCTGCCCAGGTGTTGAGGGCCCTTTCTGGTGCTGTTGTGCCCACACAGCATTGGGCACGCACAAAGTCTCTCTCCTTTACACTCATCTTTGTCCACGTGTCCCTTTGGAGCCTGCCTGTTGCCTGCACATCTCCAGTGCCTCCCCACTTCCCCATACCACCCCAGTGCTCAGGTGTGAGCCTGTCACGGCCCTTCCTTCCCACACTTGCTGCTGGGCATTGACATGTTGAGCTGAAGGGACCACTTTTTGGTGGTGGCAGTTTCACCTGCAGGCGCCCGTCTTCTTGCACACAGGTGCAGTTGTAAATGGAGAACCAGGCTGGGTACGTGCCCTTCTTCCCAAAAGAGAGAGAAGTGGGCTTTCTCAAGGAGAGAGACACACTCCTCTTAAACCAGTGTCCTGTCCTTGGACACCTGGGTTAGCCAAGGTGAAGGCTGGGGTCTGCAAGAATTCAGGGGGAATGTTTTTCACCCCAGACATCCAAGGTATGGGATGAGTTGCCACATGTGCAGGGAAGCTAGCCCATCTCCTCGGGTTTTTACCCTTCTTTAAAGAAAATAGCTGAGTCTATGAGGAGAGAAGCATGAGGATGAGCTGCCAGTGCAAGTCAGGAGGCAGAGCTGGGGAAGGGAGCTGGCCCCATTCCAGCCTTGGGTTTCCTCTGCTCACAGGCTCTGTTGCTCACTCACTGTGCCCAGGAGTGTCTGGAACAGATTCCTTCCCTTGGGAAAGGAGTCTCTCCCAGGCTCCTTCAGTATTAGCATGCCTCTCCTCTCAGGAGCTGTGAGCAGCCCGTGTCCTTTCCCTTGACTCTGGTGCATGGACAGTGAAAATGTCCTTCTGCACGTGACTGATCTCTGTTTAGGAAAGCTGAAACTGAAGTTGTGGCTGCAGGCTCCCAGCCCTGAGAAGTTTTCTTTCTCAGCCCTTTCCTTCCCAATCTGCCAATGCAAAAGCATTCATTACATCAGTTGAAAAAAAAAAATAGAAATTTGGAAAGAGCTGGGTCTAGAAAGTTGGGGGTCCTGTGTTTTAAAGAAAAATTAACATTCTTGTATAGAGAAGTCTCCAGGAGCTTGTTCTTTTAGGAAGAGATCAAATGCTGTGAAATTTAAACTTACTTTTAAGCTATTTGTTCCTTTCTTTGGCCCAGTAGGCCAAAGAAGGCCCCTCTGTTTCTGGACTGCTTCACATCTTGAGTCTTTTGTCCTGAGGTTGTTGGGTTTGGGTTTCAAGGCACACAGGGAAACCAACTCTTTTCTGAAAACTGCATGATTGCTCATTTAAATGAATATAAATTGTTTCTATTCATAAGATCTTTTTTTTTTCCTAGCAGCTGATCAAAGTTCGAGTGAAAACCATTTCATCATTTCCAAATAAATTGGACACACACACACACACGCACACACACGCACACACTTTGAGCATTTCAGAGAGACTTTTAAACACAGTACTTGTAAAGTCAGGATGTGGACAGCCAAGCCATGTTATGTAAGACAGGGCAGTCTGTGATTTGATTCCACTTTTGCGTAGAAAGGGAGCTTCTCTTCCTGGGAGAAGGCATACAGACTTCATTAAAACCAAAGGCAGCACAGAGAGGGCTCAGGGAAACTTCTCCTGGACTAAAAAAATCCTTTTCTGATGGGAGATTTAAGGAATGGGAACCTGAGTAGCATTTCAGAAAGAACATTAAGATGTAGCATGGTATGATACCTGACTGCTTTGAGCAGCTCTGAAAGTAGCTGGTGCTTGGAGAGCTTCCTAATTCAAGAGGAGAACTTAAGGCATGTGGTTGGGCATTTAAGCTCTGTTAGAAACAGGCAGGGTTTTTAACAGCAGGGTGATTAACCTTCAGAACAAATGACCAAAGGCAGCATCTGCTTCTCCAGCTCTTAAAATCTTCACATAAAGACAGGGTGTCTCTTTGGAAGGGACGTTTTACTGAAGTGCAAGTTCCTGGGCTCACTGCAGAGACAACTGGCTGAGACCATATGGATGGAATTACAGAGGAGACCAGAGCCTGTGATCCACTGCCCCCTCCCAAGCTTTGGCTTAGGACTTGATGGAGCTCAGGCAGGCCTTGCCCTGCTCTGGGAGAGGTGGGGCTGGGGGGTCCCTGGGGCAGGTGGATGAAATGATCTGATAGATGGTCACTGGGCACAGCAGCTCCCCAGAGTGGGGATGCTCTCCCTGCCTTGTAACTGCAGGGCTGCTGGCAGCCCCCTGCGGATGGCTGGGCTGTGTCTGCCTGTGGGGATCCTGCCATGGTCCTTGGAGCTGTAAAACGGGTGCTGAGCTCTCATGATGTGCCTCGGGGCTGCAGGCAGGGCAGAGGGGCAGCTCTGGGTCCCCTGCACTTCACGGGGTCTGCATGACTCAAGCTCTAGAGGATGGCTGAATTTGCAAGACTAACTCCTTGGTTTTGGCTCTTTTACTCTTTTTTTTTTTTTTTTTTT